>BHFT01040297.1:0-40003 GCA_004320025.1 Laticauda laticaudata
TCTATCTCATATATTAGTTTCACCTTTTAAGTTGCATTACTGAAATAAATAAACTTTTGCACAATATTCTAATTTTTTGAGTTTTACCTGTATTATTAACCACTAGGAATCTGTATGTGATTTTACATGTTTGATAGATAGATAAATAAGCAGATCTATTTAATAGAGTTAAACCTATCTTGTTGTGTCAAAGCAAATTAAAGCCTTTTTCTTCCCTAAAACCAATAATTTTCCTTTCCAACAAAGTCATTTCCAGTTTACTCCATCATGTATCCTTAGAAGCCTATGAATAAATCTACATCATAAGGAAAAAATAAGCACAACTATGGTGATCTGTAGACTATCCAAATGCCTACTGAAGAGTCACTTCCCTGGAAGAATCCTAATAGGACATTAAAATGAACCACATTACACCATACAAGCCTTATGATCCAGCCAGGGAATCCAGTCAGTCTATAGGAGTAAGTGAACAATTTCAGTGGGAAACAAGTAAAGATTTAGCAAAGTGTACAGAGAAAATATAAGGAACAACAACAACAACAACAACAGATTATCAGGAAATACATATTTGCAGATAGAACAGTTTCTGGAATCATGTTGAAATTTAACAATGTTTAAAGTATTTTTTAAGCTATATTGAGCTTGTTGGGCTGAAAGAATATTTTTTAAAAAAATAACAACCCACTTCTCAGAAAGTGCAGTTCCAGGCATAGGAAGCTCCAAGCTTTGGCAGCGTCAAACACTGGAATCAACAAAACGTCAAGCCTTAGACAATGATGAAATTCTAGTATTTCAAGACCTGGATATATTATTTGTTCAAAGAACATATCTACTCATGAAATCTGAGGGAAACTGAGCTCTAGTTGCAAAATTCACCTTGTTCAATGAAGAATTGCTTTCACCCACACTGATAGCAGAGTAAACTTACAGAAATTTAAAGTGAATTATTTAGGACTTTGGAAAATAGGTAGGTCAGAAGGCAGAAAGGATTTGTTAGTTATCCTTTTTCTGACATTATTATTTTCCTTATATAGTGTTATTCTGGGATTATTAAATGATCAATTTTGTGAGTTTTTAAAGAAAAATAGAATCAAATAAATTTCCCCAACTTCTATTCCCATCACAAATGTTTTCTGATTCCTTTTCTTTCCCCTCTTTTTCTCCTTCCCATTTCCCTACTACCTTTATTTTCATTTTCATCATAATATTAATTAAAAAAGAACCTCAAGTGCTTACTGAGGTTCAAGATTGTATTAATGGGGCAATCAGGATATTTTACTTCTCTGGTTTCTGAACAATCCATGCAGAAATAAATGTTCCCTCTGAGAACAGAAAATGGCCAGAGCCTAAATGCACATTAGTTTCCTGATGCTTGCATTCATTGCATCAGCCATCCAACTGGGCTGCTCATGAATACTACTGGCTCTGTGTCCAATTTACTTGATCACTGCACCTAATCGGCTTTACTGAACAAAAGAACAAGGCATTAGAAAACAAAGTCACCTCTTAACTTGCTCACTGTCAGAGTAGCCGCAAAGATAACAAAATAACCTGAGCTCAGGATACAGGATTTTTTCTAGCTGAAATATGTAATTGTGTGCATCTGCATATATAGACAAGAAAATTCTGTGCTACAGGTGGAGTACATTCAAAAGGGAATTTAATTTACGCATATTACAATGATAAAAAAAAAGTTTAACAGTTGTTAACTGAATTACTGCACATGTTAAGTTAGTAACACTGTTGTTAAGTGAATCTGGCTTCCCCATTGACTTTGCTTGGCAGAAGGTCTCAAAAGATGATCACAAGATCCTGCGGTACTGCAACCATCAAAAATATATGTCAGTTGCCAAGCATCTGAACTTTGATCATGTGACCAATGGAATGCTGCAATGGTTGTAAATGTGAAAACAGTCACAAGTCACTTTTTTCCATCATAACTTTGAACGGTCACGAAATGAACTATTGCAAGTCGAGGACTACCTGTATGCATAATAAAATATGTTTACTCTATAAATTAAAGAATTTCAGAAGAAGGGCTTAAAAAAATCTTCCCCACTTCATCAGATCAAATTTGAAAATTAAGAAAGAAATAGGGGTGTGCATTATTGATTTGATTATTAGATTTATATCCTACTTTCTTTAGGTATCTTATCTGAGAAATCTCCATCCATTTTTATGCCACAACAATAACTCTGAGAAAAATAGGTCTGAGAGAGAGCTTAAAAGTTCCTAATGAATGTTTGCAGTTCTAGATTAAAAGCTAGGTCACACTGGCCAACGGATGCAAAACGAATGCAAAAAGGATGCAGCGGACGAGCAAAATTTCGGGGGTGGCTCCATCCATTGTTAACCGCTCTCAAAAGTGCCCCAAATTTGCATAAACAGAATGGAAAACAATGGAAAGGAACGGACATGAGTAATACGTTGCGAGGATGGTAAGTGGATGTTCGTAGGAAGCCTAGCAGATGGAAGTGGAAAGAAGCGGATGACACATCCGCAGGGCTTCCAGGGGAGAATAGCGAAGCGGACGCATAACGGAAGGAGCGGATGCATAGCGGATGCATAGCAGATGCAAAGCGGTCACTGCGCATGCGGGGAGGATGAATTGCATCGCGGATATAAAGGAGCAGCTCACAAGCAGTCCATTCAGAGAAGACCTCTCCAGAGACATCTTGAAGGACACCATGGTCTCAGTCGGAAGAAGAAGAAGCCTTGTACTACCTGCACCCTGGCAAGAAGGACAAAACCACATCACCTCTGGCACTGACTCTGAAGCTGCTGGTGTTCTGCTGCTGCTGCTTGCTGCTGTTGGTGCTTCTGGTGCTTCTCTCTGCTGCTGCTGCTGTGCTTCTCCTGCTGGTGCTGCTGTGCTTTCCTGCTGTCTGCTGCTCTGTTGCTGCTGCTGGTGCTGCTGTGCTGCTGTCTGCTGGTGCTGCTGGTGCTTCTCCTGTTGCTGCTGCTCTGTTGTGGACGCAGCCAAGCCCCCAAAGCCTGATGCTGAAGGCCCTGAAGGCCCTGCCAGAGAGAGGAAGAGGCAAGGCAAGGAGAAGGGAGAGGAAACAGTACTCCATTTCGAGACCAGAAGGAGGAGTGATGGATGGCTGAGGGAGAATGAACTTGTGGAGAAAGGGCCACAGGCTCTATCGTACCTAAGAGGAAGCAGGAGCATGGAGAGACAAGGCAGAGAGTCTGCCTACACTTCAGATGTACTCGGGGATGCGTGAAGCACATGCACACCTGTATGAAGCTGCACTCAAGAAATCTGGCACCGCTGTCAAGCTCACTGACCGAGAGATGTACATCATGGCCAGTGCAGCTTCCTGGAGGTTGAGGTCTGCCACAGAAGCAGCCCCTCTGTCAACCCCTCCTCAGACAGCCACAGACAGCCGCTCCTCTCATCCAGGACAGCTACCATTCCAGAGTGTCTTTGGAGGGCCATGCAGAACCCCAACAGCTGACCCCATCAAGGACGGGAGGATCCCTGTCTCAAATGTGCAAGAGAAGCAGCAGCCAGAGACAACCACACACACCAGTCCACCTCCACAAAACAGGCAAAGAGCGACTGGAGGGCCAAGCACACTGTACTGCTGAGATCAGGAACGATCAGACAGCACAGATCTTCTCTCTCAGGTGGTCACAGCGACATACCACAGCACTTCTGCACTACCTCCAGGCCAGTGAATGCTCCGACCCACGTCCAGGACTGCTCCTCCACCCCAGCGATGTCACAAGCCCTTCATGGCTTTCAACAGCCTCACCTACAAGGTATGAGTAGCCAGGACTTCCCAAACAGAGGCAGCCCTTCCAGTCCAGGCAGGTACATCGCATGCCAAGATGCCTCCTACCGAGCTGCAACCAGACATCCCACTACCTCCTCCTTCCCCACCCCACAGCCAAGCCTCAACAGAAATCTGTCAATCTGTCATCATCCTGTCCTGAAATCCAGGTCCTAGGAAGCTCTCAACCTCACGGGACTGAGTCAACTCTCTGAGAGCTACTGAACACACCATCCCCTGTTGTACTCTCAGGGCCAGGCACCAATGCGCCTCAGACCAGCACTCCAGCCACAGCACCTCCACAGTCCTGCGCTCGACATCTGAGACTGGACATGCTCAGAGTGACTGAGAATAGTCCATAGACTGAGTTGTTACCTGTTCATTTTATCTTGCTTAAAACACTTTACTTGGTTCATTTGCTTTTTATTAAAGCATACAGTTTCTTAGACAGTTGTTGATAAGATTATCTTTGCTTCACATACTTGTTCATTTTATTTACTTAATAAAGTGTGATGAAAACTTTGAAAAAAGGTTAACCTTTGCATGGTTGTGGATAAGTAAGTATAGTTATGGGATGGGTAAGGATAGCTGTGGGATAGGTAAGGATAGTTGTATGGGTAAGATATGTGGTGAGATGGTAAGGATAGTTGTGGGATAGGTAAGGATAGCTGTGGGATGGTGTAAGGATAGCTGTGGGATGGGTAAGGTAGCTTGTGGGATGGGTAAGGAGAGTTGTGGGATGGTAAGGATATTGTGGGATAGGTAAGATAATGTGGGTAGGTAGGATAGCTGTGGTATCAATAACCTACAGTGCAAGCATAGTGGCTGTATGGTCCACGCATCCCAGCTGCCAACGTATGGCCTTTTTTATCAATAACAATTATTCATTGATCAAACACATTCAATAATAAACAAAGCTCTTTATTAATCCCTATTCATTGTAGGCGCTCTCAACAACATGGCACAATCTCATCAGTGTTATAGACAGGATCAAGGAAGCATCATTAAGCATCTCACTGTCTGCCACTCCCTGCCTCCAGCTGGGAGTGCACCAGTGTTTCAGGAGGTTGCGCTGCTTCTCTCTCCACATGAAGCTCTGTTGGGGCTTGTAATCACAGTGTCTATAAGGTTTCGTCCTTGCCTCCATTCACCAGCTCCATGTCCCATTGCTTTGTTGGATGGTCCACAAGCCTGTTCTGCAACACTGGGTAGCGGGTGCGCATGAGATTGTCAGGATGCAGCAAGCTCACGATGCTCCTCACAGTCCCTGGCTGATGCTGCAATGTGGTGAGAATACCTGGAGTCTGTTGGCAAGGATGCAAAGGTGTTCTCCACCACCCGTCTTGCCCTGGACAGCCTGTAGTTGAAGATCCTCTCTTCACGGGTGAGGTATCTGGGAACTGTAGGGCTTCATCAGACAGGTTCTGAGGGAGAAGGCATATCACCACGATGAAGTCGGGCACATCTTGTGTGTCATTGGGTAGAGGGTCTGATCTGGAAAACCATGATGAGGTTGCATTCAGCCCTCCTTGAGGTCACTGGAATTATATACCTGGCTAATCTGAAGCTGACCGTTGCCTGAAGCATCGATGTAGATGAACTTGTAGTCAGCATCACTATGGCAAAGAGATGATTCTGAGAAGCCTTGTATTGTGATAAGAGAACCCGAGTGGCTGGAGCTTTGCAGCCCGTGCTTCCCATTATGCTCCAACGGTGTGGAAAGTTCACTCTGATACCACTGTTCTGCAACTTTCCCCAGCTTCTTCAGTGGGACACTGGAGAGCTCCTCCACGTATTTTCGATGATGCCTGCACCAGTTCTCTACCACTTTGCTGATGGTGTTGTGGGCACCTCCAGCCATACTGCATGTTTTCTGTATGTCTATATACGTCCCATATACAAACGTTTTGTCTGTTTTAAATCTTTATATACGAGATGCATCCGCTTACATATTTCTATTTCCGTGCTACTAACAGTGTGGATGTTCGTGTACCTTCCTTCCTCCCTAATTCCGCTTTCAGCTTGCAGCGGATGTGGGCTGAGGGGATGCCAGAGGATCTGAGAGGATACAATGGACGTTTAACGGATGACAACGGACGTAAAACGTTTGTTGCCCGTATGTGTCACGGATGTACATCGTACGCAGCAAGTTCATCTGCTCAAAAGTTTTGTGTAGCTCAAAACTTTTTGAGGATAAATATCAGTAGATGGATGTTTTGACGGATAGAGTGTATGAAACACGTACTCAGTGAGTTAGTGAGTACACAATGGATGCATCGCGTTTTCCAATGGATGGCAAGCTTTTTTGTCCATTTTACATCTTCTTTGCATCTGTTGGTGCAGTGGGACATGGGCTTAACACTGTAACCTCTACACCACATTTGGCCATCTCCTAATGCCTATATTAGATTGACCAGAATCACAGTCATATTAAGGGCATTTAAAGTAGGACAAATTTGAATGTATTAATGATTCAGAGCACCACAGAGATAGGGTATTGAAAAAATTGATCTATTTCTCTTCAAGGATAATATTAGGGTGGAAAGAAAGAAGGGGAATGGCTGTCATTTCCTGAATGACATTTCTTGTTTTTGATCAGAATGAATGTTTTTAGCAGTGAGTGGTTTCAGGGAAGCTTATCAATCACTAGGAAAGGTCATTGTTTGCACAGCTGCAAAATGTTTAAGGTATTGGAGTATTTATTCAAGTCTATCCTCAATTCAAGTCCATCCTCTGTAAGTAACTTTGGGCCTCTCACTTTATCTCAGTCAGCATCACAAGGTTCTTCTGGGTCAAATTTGTCGGAATGAAATTATATGCATGCTATTTTCAGCTCTGGGAGTAAAGGTGGAATATAAAGCTAACCATATAAATCATAATGCTTTGGAGAACAGGATGCTGAAGTACTGTGTAGTGGGACTGTACAATGTTCAGGAAGAAAAGTTTGATGACATATATGAGATCTGGCAAGATATATAGCACTGAATATTTGGAACAGGCTGGCTAAAATCCTTTTTCATTGCCACTGATAGCTCCACATTTCTTACCCTACCAGGTCCTAGTACCTTTTTATGACTTTAGTACTAATTGAGTTAAAAGCCAAAAAACCTTAAATGGTTTTACATCTATCATAATCCATTAAACCTTCACCTGTTTTTTTGAAATGTCATAGCTAATGCAACTTCAGTGCCATGTGCCATTTTCGTAATTATTTACCATCAAGTCTCTAACAGAACTAACACTGGAAATGTAGATTTGATGTAAAAACTAAAAAAAGAAAACATTTTGGTATTATAAAGGCTGCTTTTGCAAAAAAAAAAAAAGTTTCTAATATATATGACATTGGCTGGCCTTTTCTTTCACAAGATGATTTGTCCCAGAAAAGAATAAAACTACAAATTGATTTCAACTTTTTTTAATTAGAAAAGAAAGAAAAATTATGGGCAGTTCTTTAAAATAATCAAACTATAAAATTATCTAGCACAATTCTGGCATGTATCTTTCAAATTTCATTTTTTTTTAAGAGCATATTTTAGATCAACCCACTGAGATCAAGCTGGCATACTCTAAATTCATCTGTGGTAAATAAGACTGTTTTCCCAAATCCTAAGTATTGTAGTTCACTAACATCCTAATATTCTATATGCAGAAAAGCCTTCAAGATTTATATAAACTGTCTGCTTTCAGGGATAAGCCTACCTTGTAAACTATTGTATATTGTTCTGCTATTGGCACTGGAATTCCTAAGCAGACCTGATAAAAGTCAGAACTTATTGCTATCATCCCTAATTTTAATAACCACCTACCAGTTTTAAAGCAAAAGTCATGTACATCTTTTCCCCATAATTTACTAATGAAAGACACTCTTTAGTACTAAATTACTTCACCACTATATTACTAAATAAACTTCATGTAAACATTTCATGAAACACCTCTAGCTGAAGGAATAATGATCATCATTACAGAGTCTCCAATGAATTCGGAGCCAACAGCTTACATGATATATGAAAGTCACTGTGAGATACCATAAGAGAAAACAGAGAAGCTGTTTTCAGCCCAGCAGCGACACTGAGAATGGAGCCAGTTTTCAGATGCAGGAGATACTTCATCAAAGCTTTTTATCTGGATATGCAGAACCACACAAATTTCTCCAAGCAACAAGGTAGACAGTGACTTGGAGAAAGAAAAAAAGGATTTGGACATTCAGAGATGGGCTAGGTGTGAAATAAGAGTGCACTTAATATTGATTTCAAATGTAAGGGGACTGGAGGCTAAAAGGTATGAAGAATGTTTGCAGGAATTGGTTTGTCTAGTTTAATGAAAAGGACTAGAAGTGACATGATAGCAGTGTTCCAATATCTTAGGGGCTGCTACAAAGAATAGGGAATTAACCTATTCTCCAAAGCACCTGAAGGCAGGGCAGGAAGTAATGGATGGAAATTAAACAAGGAGAGAACTAACCTAGAAGAAATTTCCTAACAGTTAGAACAAGTAATCCATGGAATGGTTTGCCTCCAGAAGTTGTGCATGCTCCAACACTGGAGGTTTTTAAGAAGATACAGGACAACCCAAATACAGGAGATTGTCTTTCAAAATCCTTTGGCAATGTTTCTGAGTTTTATTAGAGGAGATAGTGGAAGATGTTAATGCCAACATTGGTTATTTATTCATGTTATTAATAATGAGAAAGGTGGGGTTAAGTTTAAGGCTAAAATCTGGGAGACTGAATTCTAGTCCTGCCTTAGGCACAAAGCCCCCCCAAAAAAGAAAATGAAGGCAAGGGAAAAGTTTGTCAAGAAAAATGCAAGGACTAGTCCTTATAGTCTCCAGAGTGAAGGGTGACTTAAGAGGATCAGGAGGAAAAGGGGAAGCATCTATACTGCTTCAGTCATGCAGGTGTGCATGGTATATAATGAAACACAATATAATATAACAATTTTAAAATAATAAATAATAATAAACAGCACTTAGCAATAGCAAATAGCACTTATATACTGCTTTACAGTACTTTACAGCCCTCTCTGAGTGGTTTACAGAGTGAGCATATTGCCCCCAACAGTGTGGGTCCTCATTTTAGCCACCTCAGAAGGATGGAAGGCTGAGTCAACCTTGAGCCGGTGAGAGTCAAACTGCCAAACTGCAGGCAACTGGCAAACTACCAAACTGCAGGTCAGCAGAAGTAGCCTGCAGTACTGCATTCTAACCACTGCGCTACTGTGGCTCATGGTGCTATCAACATAGCATTATAACAGTGGTGGAATTCAAACATTTTTACTACTGGTTCTGTGGGCATGGCTTATTTGGTGGGCGTGGCTTGGTGGTCATGTGACTGGGTGGGTGTGGCTTGGTGGTCATGTGACTGGGTGGGCGTGCTTTGTGGTTATGCGATTGGGTGGGCATAGCCAACTCAATGTCACTCACTTCAAGGGGTGCCTTGCTTGGTTCCTCCCCTCCCAGCCATTCCTTGTCCCACCCAGCCTCAGCGTATCTATAGTTCTGTAAAAATGTTATTTATCTTTTTTTGACTTTATTATCTACATGCTACAGATGTACTTTCATGGAGGTAATGGAAAAAAATGAAAGGAGGTAATGGCTTACACGCTTTGCCCAAGAATGTGACAGGCTTTTAAGGGGCTGCCACAAAGAAAGGGGGACAATGTATTTTCCAAAGAAGCAGAACGCAAACAAGAAGCAATTGTATGGAAACTGAACAAGATAAGCAAACCTAGAAACTAAGGAGAAACTTCCTGATAGTTGAGAACAATTAACCAGTGAAAACTGCCTGTACTCCAGAAGTTCTGGGTGCTGTCAATCACTGGAAGTTTTCAGAAAAGAACTGGACAGCCATTTCTCTGAAATGTAATCCAGGTTCCCTCAAGGTCCCTCTAACTGTTATCCTGTTATTCTGCACTTTCCAGACCTCTTACCCAAATTTGTTTCAATAATTGTCACATATAAAATAGCCATTTGTGTAATACAACCTACATATGGTTTCAAAACACTATATTATTTATGCTGCATGTTTTGACACCAAAGCCGAAAAGTTCAAAGCATCACAAGATGCTTCCTTTCGCTTTTAGTATACAAAATATCACATACCGAAATTAGCATATTAAGCTGGATTTATGCAACCTGCAATGTACAAAATAAACAGACTACACATATTATGCTCTGGACTAGAAACATTGGAATAAAATGTTAAATCCCTGAAAAATATGTTGGTAGCCCTGGGCAAAGAAGAAAGCATACAAAATTAACTTCTAGATTGTAGGAACAGTGCAAAATATCTAACACATGGATATAATGAAACAATTAAAAATAATATACAGAGTTTTTCTCCTCTCTTTTCTTTTCTCTTTTCTTTCTCTTTCTTTTCTTTTTCTTTTTTCTTTCCCCTCCCTTCCTCTTTTCTTTCCTTCTTTTTCTCTCTCTCTCTCTCGGTCTCATCTCCTTCTTCCTCTCTCTCTCACACACACACACACACACACACACACACACACACTCACACACACACACACACACACATCTGGTCTGGGATGAACTGAATGATCCCACGAGCTCTAGTCAGCAATGGGCAGCAGGAAAAGGAAGGAAGTGGGTGGAGCACCCTCCCAAAGACCTCTGGTGGCTGCTTGATTTCTTGTGAATGGAGGTGGTAGTGTGGCCCTGGAGCATCCCCCACTCTAGCCCTCCCACAGCACTTCCACGGAGGGCAGCAGTGGCAGCAGTGTCTGCCCTCCTTCCCAAAGACCTCCGGTAGCTGCTTGCTTTCTTGTGGCAGAGGTAGTGGTGGGGCCATGGAACACCCCCACCACTCCACCCCCCCCAAAGCACCTCTGCAGACAGCAGTGGCAACAGCTTCCACCCTCCCTCCCAAAGACTTCCAGTGGCCACTTGCTTTCTTGTGGGTGGAGGTGGTGGTGGGGCCATGGACCGCACCACTCCAGTCCTCCTAAAGAACTTTGGTGGCCACTTGCTTTCTTGTGGGTGGCAGTGGTAGTAGCAGCGGGAGGGCAGGGCAGGTGGATTTCCCAGCCAGGGCTGCACATGCAGTGTGCAATTTTCAGCAACCTCAGCTGGAACATACACCCACCCTCGCTGTGCCAAGGCCACCATGTGGTAGGGAAATCAGGGAAAGCACTGCATGGGATGGACCCATGCCAGCTTAGCCAACCAGTTGAATCCAGGAATGGAAGGGAAGGCCTGTAAAAGTCTGGGGACACCAGGGAAGGCTAGGAAAAGTCCAGGGATGGTAGGGAAGTGGATAGTGTGACTTGCAGGCTTACCCGTGAGCAGGAAGATCAGGGCTGCTCAGTTGGAGCACAAGCACCATGTGAGAAGGCTAGAATGGCAAGCCTCAAGGACCCAGGAGGGAAGGAGTGATTGGGTGGGGCTAGTGACAGATGGGTAAATGGGTTGGGTGGGGCAAGTGAGTGAGCAGAGACCAGGAGACCAGGTCAGAGGCATGACCAGCCAGATGTTGCTACTGGTTTGGCAACCCATGCCAAATTCTTGCTACCAGTTCACTTGAACTGGTGCTAACTGGCTGAATACTACCACTGTATTATATCATTATTAAAACCATAACATCTTCTATTACCAAAGTAGACAGATTCATACTAAATGAAATAAATGTATTTGGTTCCTAGTCCCATATTTAAAGTTAGGTTTTCACAAGCATCCTAAATCTAGGAGACAGGATTGGTTCTAATTGCTAGGCAATTCACAGAAGGAAACAGTTTCAAGCCTCCCTGTTTGCTTACATTTCCAAGTCTGAAAATGTCAATTGGAAATTGCACATCATATAAGAAATCATTGTGTTTCAAAATGCTATACAAATGTTAGATGTTACTATTAGTCATCGTAAACTGAGAATTATTGGTTTGTCCCATTGGTTTGGAATTCATGATGTTCACTTGCAATTTTCAATGTTTGCCATTTCACAAACTAATATTTTAAGAATCATATTCTTGGGTGTTCCCTTTGAAAATAACTGTCAAACTTCTCTCCCAAAAGTAAGATGAACTCTAGAAATGAAGTTAATAAATGAAGTTAATTCCACTTGATGTGGAATTTAATACATCTCATTCATGTTTCAGATTATATTGCATATTCTTATTGCTTTAGAGTACTCTATCTCAATTCTGTTGGTGGAGTTGATCAACCTCTCAATGAAGTGAGTAACTGACTTGTAAACTATAATTAGATAGCCTTAGCCCATGCTTAGCTGAGCTAGGCATTTTAAGATTATATCTAAACTTTTTTCCCAGCCTTTTTTTTTTTTTACAAAGCATTGAAATTAAAACCCCATTTCTTTGCTGTCTAGGAAAGTCTTATATCAGGACTCCCTCCTCCACCTTTAGCATTATGTTCAGAAAAGTTTTAAATGCAGAAATAAAAAGTTTTTTTAAAAAAATTGAAAGAAGAAAATGTTTTGTCCGGAAAAACACGAGGTAGACCGGGTTCCAACAGCAAAGTCTTTATTGTAAACCAGGATGTAGATAAGGAACATTGGCTTAAGCCGCGCAGGTCTTTTTATACATTTTTCCCGGCTGGCTTGCAGCCAATGACAGTAGTTTGATTTTGCTGCCTTCCCGCGGCTGCAGGGATTGGTTCAAAAGGAACCAATCCCTTTTCGTTCTCAGTAGCCAATCGAATGCATTATTTGAAGGCCAGTTATTTGCATACAGAACACACCCCTCCCCTCTTGGTTTGGTCCTACGTCGTGACGTAGTCTCGTAAGTAGGCGGGGCTTCTTCTGACTCGACTGGACCTGCGCGGTTCATTTGTGTGCGTGTCTCCCGACCAGGTTCGGATGGTGTTGCTGTTTCCTCTGCGCTTCTCTCTGGAACCGTCTGGAAGGGTGAGGCCTGCATCATGCCAGCCGCCTCAGTTGCTTGGGCTGGGCGGCTTTCGCCGCTCCCTCCCATTTCCTACCGGGCAGATTGAGCCGGCTTGGCTCGGGCCTCCTTCGGTGGATTCTTCACGCAACTTTCTCCAAACAGTGAGTCTTCAATTTTCTGCTTCTTTGATTAGTTTGTTTTTTCGGCATTGTTTTTTAAACGGTTCCTTTATTTATTTTTCGTGTTTTCACCCCCCCTTTGGTTTGAAATTCCGTCGTTTTTGTTGTTGTTCTGGTTGTGTTTTATCATTCCTTTCTAAGTTTCGGGACCGGGAGCTGGTCAATGTGCCGCTTCCACTCCTGCCATCGTCTACCGTTAATCGGTATGACTTGGGGCCTGTTAGTACTGTGATTTGTCCCGGTACCCACACAATGGGTCTCCCGTAAAATTTTTTGCATATACCAGATCGCCAATTTTTGAAACTCCTGAATCGTTGTTAGAGGAGTCAGGGGGGTTTCTCTGGTGTATGAAGTTTGGGTGTAGCCGGATCTAGCTGCGATCTTGAGTTTCCTCCCCATCAGTAGTTCTGATGGGGTTTTGTTTGGTTGTTGGTACTTGGTGTTATTATGTTGCGGCGTGAGTAGCCTGTTTAATTTTGCTTTGCGACGTCCCCAGTGTCCATCCTTTCTAGGCCCTCCTTGGTAAACCTGACCATGTCTTTCAGCGCCTCCCCGTTTGCCGCCAGATGAGCCGGCGCTAGTGAGGGCATGTCTTATACCCAGGGAGGCTAGGTATTGTTCGAATAGTAGGACTGGTTAGTTGAGGTCCGTTATCGACACTAGTACGTCCGGCAGGCCGTGGGTTGCAAAAAGTTTGTCTAGTTCCCTTAATTACCATTTCTGTTGTCGTTTGATGGCATAAATTTTTACCTCTAGCCAATTTGAGTATGCGTCCACGACAATCAGAAACGCTGTGTCCCTTGGTGGGGCCCACGAAATCGATATGGATCCGCGACCATGGGCCCCTTGGGATTTCCCAGTCCCTTATAGGTGCCTTTGGAGGAGATGTCTGGCTCTCTGGCATTTGTTGCACGAGGTGACCAATACTCAATGTCATTGTCAATGTGCCTGCCACCAGACATAGCTCCTTGCAAGGCTTTTCATTTAAACAATTCCCCGAGTGTCCCTCATGCAGCATGCTCAGAACCTTGGTTTGTAATTTGTTGGATAAACTACCCGCTCACCCCACAGTAGACATCCCTTCTCTATAGATAGTTCGTTTGTTCTGGTGCGGAGAAGGTTTAAAGTCTCGGTTTTTGATTTTCCGGCCAGCCTCTACCACCCAGTTTAAGTATTCGGGCGCGGTCAGTGGGTCTTTTGCCGTGGCTCTGGCGACATCATTCGCGGAGATGGGTAGATCGGGCAGGGTCTCTATCTGTAGGGCAGTCATCGTTGGTGACCGGGTCTTTTCCTTTGCTGGCAATGGTGCTCTGCTCAAAGCGTCCGCATGGGAAATTTGTTCCCTGGCCGGTGTATTAGGGTGTTATGAGTAGAAGCCCTCAGGAACTCCACCGAACCACTAGTCACTCGCGGACAGGATGTTTGGAGTGTGGCTTGTTTCCCGCCAAAATTCCAAGTAGCGGTTTGTGGTCTGTGACAATTTGAAAACCCCACCCGTACAGGTATTCATGAAAACCGTTTTTACCCCAGTCGGCACAATTGCTAGGGCCTCTCTGTCCAGTTGGCTGGTGTTCCGCTCCGGCTTTTGACAAGAGTTTTTGAGTAGTATGCAACGGGCACCTCTCTTCCGTCCGGAAGTTGGTGGCTCAGGATGGCTCCGACTCCAAACGGTATGCCGTGCAGGTCACTCTCAGTGGTAAGTGTCACTGAATTGGATGAGAAACGGTATTCGACCGGGTAGCAATCTTTTATATATTTGTTGAAAGGCCTATCCTTTTCTTTGGTGCCCCCAAGTACCAATATTGCTTTTTTTGTCCAGTAACCGGTGTAGCGGTTTCTGCTATTGTGGCCGCTTATTTGGTAGAACACGTTGTAAAATTTATTAGAAACCAAGAATGCCTGTAACTCTTTTGTTCTTTGGTTCTGGTGCGTTATTTATGGCTTTGGGTTTCTTTTCGGTGGGTGTATACCCTCTCCGTCCTAATAAATAGCCCAGAAATTCGACGCTCTTTTTAGCCAGGGCAGCACTTTTCTTTTTTTACTTTTAGTCCAGCTTGCCTGAATTTGGTTAGTACCTTTTTAAGTGTCTGTTTGAGTAGGTTTTCGAGTTTTGCTGAGATTAGGATGTCGTCGAAGTACGCGTACGACTCCTTGTATGCCGTTTAGGAGGCGTTCCATGAGGCTTTGGGAAAAACGCCTGGTGCCACACTGACTCCAAATTGGAGCTCTCTTACATCTGAAATGCCCCTTTGTGTGTAACTATAGTCTGTGCCTCCGCTGTTTCGGGGTCTACTGGAGTTGTTTGGTATGCTTGTGCCAAGGTCGAGTTTGGCAAAAATTTTCCCTCCCCCCCAGGGAATGTAGCAAATGCTGAACTACTGGCACCGGGTATGCGCTCTGTTGTAGTGCGTGGTTCAGGTCGCCTTGTAGTCACCACAGCATTCAGATTGACCCATCAGGCTTAATAGGTGTGCACTATCGGCGTTTCCCATTTGGCATGGTCTACAGGCTCTAGCACCCCTGGGCTACTAAATTTATTTAGCTGTTCCTCGATCTTTGCTCTTTAAGGCAAATGGAACATCGCCGGGCTTTTAGTCTTTTAGGGGCTACTTGTGGGTCTAGACTGAAAGAAATAGGGTTTCCCCGGTACTTGCCCAGTGAGCCGTCGAACACGTCTTGGAATTCCCGGATTAGGTCTTCCTCCCAGTTGGTTGTGCTCACTCGGTCTATCCCGGTCATCCCGATGCCCAAAGGCGCGAACTATTCGATGCCCAGGAGGCTCGGCTGATCTCGGTCGACTATGGTCAACGAAAGTACTCGACATGCTGTTTGTACGAGACTTTGAATTGGCCCATGCAACTACCGGGATTCGGTTTCCCTGGTAGTCCTTGAGTGTTAGCCGCTGCTTTTTTAGTTCTGTCGGTCGGATGTCAGGGACTAGTTGTTTTATGGTGTTCCACAGACGCATGGACAGGGAAAGATCCCGAGTCCACCTCCATTTCGCAGGGCTTTCCTTCAAATTTTTACTGTTACGTTGACTTTCTTTCCGCTTTCCGTCTTAGCGCTCCCTATTGTAACAGTTTGATGTGTATTCTCTGCTGTTTGCGGTTTGCTTGTTTCGCGGCCACTTTCTCTCTCGCTCGCCGGGGCTCGGCTCGTGTGGGGAATTGGCGCGTCTCGTCGGGCTGTAGTTTTTTCTGTTCCTGCAGACTTTCTCGATGTGCCCTCATTTCTTGCAACTTCTCAGATGGCATCGAGAAACCTGCATTCCGCTCTCGGGTGACTTCCTCGCCCAGCCAGCGCATTCCCGCCAAATTTCTTTTCGCGCTCTTTCTTGCCCCGGCATACGTGCGGTGGACCTCGTCGTCTCCGTCGTCTGACTCGGACGTGCTCGCCATAGTCTTCGTGGTGGGTGGTACTGGGAGATTGTTTCCTTCTTGTAGCCGGTTTTTGTTCATCCCTGCTTGTTGTTCATCTGTCTCATGGTAAGTAACGGCCGATTTTTTCGCGGCTTCAGCGGCTTGTGGCTTCCGCGATGGCCTCAACTAAGGTTAATCTATCGGCTTGTTCAGTTAGCTTACTTTGCGCCGCTTGAATCGCTTAGTCCCAAAATTACTCGGTCTCTCATGGCCTCCTCGAGATTTAAGAATTCGCACTCTCCCCCCTATCTGTCGGAGGGCGGTACGAAATCGGGCTACCGTCTCGCCTTCTTTCTGGTCTCTGCCGGTAGAATTCGTGCTGTCTTATGAGGTTTGACACCGGTTGGTGCGTAGTGCGTTTTCAGTAGTTTCTGGAGTTCGGACCAGGTTAGTTGTTTAACCGTCTCGGGGCTTCGCCAGGGCTTTTGCCATTTTGAAAATGGTCGGTCCGCCAGTGCTTAGAAAAAACGGCTCTTTTGCGTTGTTCGGAGATGTCTTCCATACTCATTGCTCTCCAGGTACATTGGAAGCGGTCTGCATACGAATCCCAGTCTTCCTCGTTGGGATTTAAAGGTGCGGGCGGGTGCGTTGTTTCCAGCCATTCTGTTGTCGTTCTGGAATTTTCTCTCACCTGCGGGTGACTCGTCTCGCGTTCAGGACGATCCACCTTCGTCGCCAGTGTTTTGTCCGGAAAAACCGAGAGGTAGACCGGGGTTCCACAGCAAAGTCTTTATTGTAAGCCAGGAGATGTAGATAAGGAACATTGGCTTAAGCCGCCGCCGCGTCCTTTTTATACATTTTTCCCGGCCGGCTTGCAAGCCAATGACAGTAGTTTGATTTGCCGCCTTCCTGCGGCTGCAGGATTGGTTCAAAAGGAACCAATCCTTTTCGTTCTCAGTAGCCAGTCGGAATGCATTATTTGAAGCGGTTATTTGCATACAGAACAGAAAAACCTACGAAAAGTTATTGATCAGTTACAGTAATTTTCTGGAAAATTGTTTTGTTTTACACGCTTCAAATTGACTTATTTTGATTTGCTTCCTAACAGATAGGAAGCAGCAGGGTGAAGCCTAAGCAGAATCAGATACCTGTACAATTAGCATAGGGGTCCCCCAAGGTTGTGTGCCTCTATCCACTTTTCTTCTTCTCTCAATTACCAATGACTGTATCTCAAATGATCCATCTGTTAAACTACTGAAGTTGAGATGATACAACAGTGATTGGTCTCATTCCGAGAAAAATAATGAAGTCTTCAAAAAGATGGGATGTTGAACATTAGCCTCATGGTGGCAACTGGAACAATTTGTAACTGAACACTGTAGAAATGTTGATAGTCTTTAGGAGAAAACCTCCCATTCTACCACCTGCTTACAATACCAGACAACACAGTATCAGCAGTAGAAGACTTGCAATTTCTAGGTTCTATTATATCTCAAGACCCAAAATGAACACTCCATCAAAAATGTCATCAAAAAACCACAACAAAGAATGTTTCTCTTTCACCACTCAGATAAAAGCTCAAACTGCTCAAGGAGCTGATGATAGAGGAATTACTGAGTCTGTAATCTGGCACCTCTATAATGTCTGTTTGGTCTTGCCACCCAACAAAACAGACACAGACTTCAGAGCATAATTAGAACTTCAGAAAAAAAACAATTAATTACCAACCTGCCTGTCCATTAAGGACCTGTGTACTGCATGAGTCAAAAAAAGGGTTTGATAAATATTTACAGAGCCCTCAATCCTGGACAAAAATTGTTTCAAGTTTCACCTACCCTCAAAATGACACTATGAGCACGTATGCACACTAGCGAATGACAACACTACGGTAAGCAATGACGTACTGTAGAGCTAGCTTCGTGCGCTGATACACAACCTCATCACTCTGCTAAACAAATAATTCCCTCAACACTATCAAACTATTTACTAAGTCTGCATTGCTATTATATTAATCTTTTTCATGTTTCTATCACCTATTCTCCTCCTACTTAAGGGCTGTATGACTGTAACTTGTTGTTGACTATCCTTACGATTTATATTGATTTGTTTCAAGTATGATTGTATTGCTTAGTATTGTATCAGCTCGCCTATGACTATCATTAAGATGTTGTATCTTATGATTTTGATGAATGTATCTTTTCTTTTTATGTACAACCTGAGAGGCATTATGCCACCAAAGACAAATTCGTTGTGTGTCCAATCACACTTGGCCAATAAAAGCTATTCTATTCTATTCCTATTCTATTCTATTCTATTCATGTTGTTTCAGCCTTCAAGATTTTCTCCCTCTTTACTTTGCCATCTTTTGGCTGTCATAAGTAATGGGGGGAGGAGGGGGAGAATGGTTATGGGAATGAGCTGGAGAGTGGTTTACAAACCAGAACTGCATAAACTGGTGGGGGGGGTTTACATTCTTACTTAGGTTTCTAATCCTCATTCTATGCACAGGTTGCAACTTTTATCAACTATTGTCAAAGTCAGATGGACCAGAAGCCCTATCACCACCTGGAGATGCCCACAGGATGATATACCACAAACTTTTAATTGGATGAGCCAATTGAACTATTGGGGGTGGGAACGTTGCCATTACTTTGTATATGTGATTTACGCTCCCATTTTCTCAGATTCAGAATTCTTTTGTTGCTACCACTTTATTTCCAGTAAAAAATATCTTTTCTCTGATGAAAGGAGTCTCAGTATTTCTTTCTTGGATTTTGAATGGAGCACCAGCTGACCTATTCTATTCTATTCTATTCTATTCTATTCTATTCTATTCTATTCTATTCCATTCTATTCCATTCTATTCTATTTGTTTTAGATTTCTTTCAGCATTTCCCCCCTAAAATTTACTTCATCGTTTCGAGAAGCAACATTGTTGAGGTGTAGGTATGTGTCCATATTTACCTCTGTTTTTATTTCTATCATCTCCAGCTATACATCTACCTTTCTGGCTGCATTTCTTTTCTATCTGCTTTCCTTATGATAGCACCTGCTTTGTGGAATTATCTCTCTCCTGAGATTCAACTGGCCCCAATCTTGTTACCTTTCAAGAAGGCTTTGAAAACATGTGGGCAATGTTAGATTAACTCAGCTTGTGAGGTAGGGAAGTAAGTCTCAAATGTGTGCTATTACAATAGACATGAAGCATTTAAAAATTCCATTTGAGTACAAATGGAAGTACATTTGAGACTTACTCAAGTCTCAAATGTACTTCCATTTGTACTCAAATGGAATTTTTAAATGCTTCATGTCTATCGTAATTCTGTTTTTATTGTTGCACACACTGCCTAGAATCATATTTTGGAAAGTTGGGCAGCTATATAAATTTGATAAATCAATCAATAAGCAAAGAAACTATAAAACTTCTGGTGAGAGAACTGTACAGAAATGGATGGAGCATTATTAATATTTCACTTAGTCTTCCTTTATATGAGGATTTAAATTGAGCTGTTGAACTTTTAGAAAAAAATAGCTAGCTTTTTTTCTAATTAAAAAAATTAATAAATTGAAAAAAATCAGAATAATTTGTGCAGTCAGGAATAGCAATAATGTGAAATTTCACAAATACTCTTGGCACCTAAATGTCAAGGTAATTTCATAATGGATCAATGTATGTAGCATGCTGCTCTCAACACAAAGAACTAATTGTGACCATCACTTGAAAATAAGTGTTTCTCAGTAAAAGAAAATAAGTGTTTCTCAGTTGAAAGATAATGAAAACAAAAGAGCAAAAGAAAACAAGAACATCTAAGTGTTTTAAAATACAATGGAATGGAATGGAATGGAATAGAATAGAATAGAATAGAATAGAATAGAATGGAATGGAATAGAATAGAAATAGCCTTATTGACCAAGTGTGATTAGACACACAAGAAACTGTGCACAAGCTCCTATTGTATATACAAACAACAAAGTAATGTAATCATAAGATACCAGTAGACAACATCAGCATCTGATAGATTTGTCACTGGATGGCAAACCATATTCAACATATAGTCCATAATGGTACACCTATATGGAGGGAAGTAAGCATTGGGGTACCACAAAGTTCCTTCATAGTCCCAGTATTCTTTAATATCTTCATAAATGACTTAGATGAGGGAATAGTAGTACGACAGCAGTATTCCAGTATTTGAGAGGCTGCCATAAAGAGAAGTGGGTCAATTTATTTTCCAAAGCATCAGAGAACACAGCAATGAATCGAAACTAATCAAAGACAAAAGAAACCTGGAGTTAAGGAGAATTTTCCTAACAGTGAGGACAACTAACCAGTTGGAACAGTTGTGGGTGCTTCATTGCTGGGGGTTTTAAAGAAGAATCTGGACAGCCACTTGTCTGAAATGGTATAGGGTCTCTTGTTTGAATAGAGGGCTGGAATAGAAGACCTCCAAGGTCTCTTCCAGCTCTATTCTATTCAAGAAGAGAAGGTAGTAGAAAAGATGAGAAAGATATTTGTATTGGAAGCATTTTACTGCCCCATGGATGGATCTGTCAGAGTTTTATTTATTTATTTATTTATTTTTGTCAATTGCTTACAAGATAATAGATATTAATAAAAACATAGTTATGAATACATGGATACATATAAGGAAAATAAAAAATAAAAGAAACAATAGGACAGGGATGGTAGGCACATTGGTGCGCTTATGCACGCCCCCTACAGACCTAGAGAGAGAATACAAGCATTGACAATAAAACCGTCCCATTTCTTTGCTGTCTAGGAAAGTCTTAAATCAGGACTACCCTCCTCCACCTTTAAGAGCATTATGTTCAGAAAAGTTTTAAAAAATGCAGAAATAAAGTTTTTTTAAAAAAAATTAAAGGAAGAAATGTTTTGTCCGGAAAACACGAGGTAGACCGGGTTCCAAAACAGCAAACTTTATTGTAAACCAAGGATGTAGATAAGGAACCATTGGCTTAAGCCGCGCAGGTCTTTTATACATTTTCCCCGGCTGGCTTGAGGCCAATTGACAGTAGTTTGATTTTGCTGCCTTCCCGGCGGCTGCAGGGGATTGGTTCAAGGAACCATCCCTTTTCGTTCTCAGTAGCCAATCGGAATGCATTATTTGAAAGGCCAGTTATTTGCATACAGAAACACCCCTCCCTCATTGGTTGGTCCTACTTTACGTAGTCTCGTAAGTAGGCGGGGCTTCTTCTGACTCGACTGGACCTGCGCGGTTCATGTTGTGCGTGTTCCGACCAGGTTCGGATGGTGTTGCTGTTTTCCTCTGGACGCTTCTCTTCTGGAACCGTCTGGAAGGGTGAGGCCTGCATCATGCCGCCGCCCTGAGTTGCTTGGGCTTGGGCGGCTTTCGCCGCTTCCCTCCCATTTCCTACCGGGCACGGTGAGCCGGCTTGGCTGGGGCCTCCTTCGGTGGATTCTTCACCAACTTTCTCCAAACAGTGAGTCTCAATTTCTCTTTTTGATTAGTTTGTTTTTTCGCATTGTTTTAAACGGTTCTTTATTTAATTTTTTCGTTTTCCCCCCCTTTGGTTTGAAATTCGTCGTTTTTGTTGTTGTTATGGTTGTGTTTAATCATTCCTTTCTAAGTTTCGGGACCGGGAGGCTGGTCAATGTGCCGCTTCCACTCCTGCCATCCGTCTACCGTTAATCGGTATGACTTGGGGCCTGTTAGGTCTGTGATTTGTCCCGGTACCCACAAATGGTTCCTCCCGTAAAATTTTTTGCATATACCAGATCGCCAATTTTTGAAACTCCTGAAATCAGTGTAGAGGAGTCAGGGGGGTTTTTCTGGTGTGAAGTTGGGTGTAGCCGGATCTAGCTGCGATCTAGTTTTTCCTCCCCATCAGTAGTTCTGTGGGTTTTGTTTGGTGTTGGTACTTGGTGTTTATGTTGGCGTGATAGCCTGTTTAATTTTGCTTTGGACGTCCCAGTGTCTCATCCTTTCTAGCCCTCCTTGGTAAACGCTGACCAATTCTTTCAGCCTCCCCCGTTTTGCCGCCAGATGAGCCGGCGCTGTGAGGGCAGTCTTATACCTCAGGGAGGGGCTAGGTATTGTTCGAATAGTAGGCTGGTAGTTGAGGTCCGTTATCGGACACTAGTACAGTCCGGCAGGCCGTGTTGCAAAAAGTTTGTCTAGTTTCCCTTAATTAGCCAATTTCTGTTGTCGGTTGATGGCATAATTTTTACCTCTAGCCAATTTGAGTATGCGTCCAGACAATCAGAAACGTGTTGTCCCTTGGTGGGGCCCACGAAATCGATATGGATCGCGACATGGGCCCCTGGGAATTTCCCCATCCCTATAGGTGGCTTTGGAGGAGATGGTCTGGCTCTCTGGCATTTGTTGCACCCGAGGTGACCAATACTCAATGTCATTGTCAATAGCCTGCCACCAGACATAGCTCCTTGCAAGGCTTTTTCATTTAAACATCATTCCCCGAAGTGTTCGCCTCATGCAGCAATAGCTCAGAGATTGTTTGGTAAGTTTGGGGATAACTTACCCGCTCACTACCCACAGTAGACATCCCTTCTCTCAATAGATAGTTCGGTTGTCTGGTGCGGAAAGGGTTAAATTGAGAGAGTTTGATTTCCGGCCAGCCTCTACCTACCCAGTTTAAGTATTCGGACGCGGTCAAGTGGGTCTTTTTGCCGTGCTCCTGGCGACATCATCTGCGGAGATGGGTAGAATCGGGGCAGGTCTCTATCTGTAGGGCAGTCATCGTTGGTAGCGGTCTTCTCGTTGCGTGGCAATGGTGCTCGCTCAACAGCGTAACCGCATGGGAAATTTGTTCCCTGGCCGGTGTATTAGGTATGAGTAGGCGCCTAGGACTCCGACACACTAGTCATTCTGGGACAGGATGTTTTGGTGTGGCTTGTTTCCCCCAAATTCCAAGTAGCGGTTTGTGGTCTGGTGACAATTTGAAAAACCCACCCGTACAGGTATTCATGAAAACGTTTTTACCCCATGGCGACAATTGCTAGGGCCTCTCTGTCCAAGTTGGCTGAGTTCCGCTCTGCTTTTGACAAGAGTTTTTGAGTAGTATGCAACGGGCACCTCTCTTCGCCGTCCGGAAGTTGGTGGCTCACGAATGGCTCCGACTCCAAACGGTGATGCGTCGGCAGTCACTCTCAGTGGTAAGGTGACACTGAATTGGATGAAGAACGGTATTCGAGGTTAGCAATCTTTTTATTGTTGAAAGGCTTTTCTTTCTTTGTGCCCCCGAAGTCAAATTGGCTTTTTTATGTCGCAGTAACCCGGTGTAGCGGTTCTGCTATTGTGGCTTTAATTTGGTAGAACACGTTGTAAAATTTAAAAATTAGAACCAAGAATGCCTGTAACTCGCTTTTGTTCTTTGGTTCTGGTGCGTTTATTTATGGCTTTGGGTTTCTTTTCGTGGGTGTAATACCCTCTCCGTCCTAATAAAATAGCCCGGGGGAAATTCGACGCTCTTTTTAGCCAGGAGCACTTTTCTTTTTTTTACTTTTAGTCCCAGCTTCGCCTGAATTTGGTTAGTACCTTTTTAAAGTGTCTGTTTGAGTAGGTTTTTAGTTTTTTTTCTGAAGATTAGGAAATGTCGTCGAAGTACGGTACGACTCCTTGTATGCCGTTTAGGAGGCGTTCCATGAGGCGTTGGGAACACGCCTGGTGCCACACTGACTTCCAAATTGGGACTCTCTTACATCTGAATGCCCCTTTGTGTGTAACTATGTTCTGTGCCTCCGCTGTTTTTCCCGGGGGGGGTTCCCCCCTAACTGGGGTTTTTGGTATGCTGTGTGCCAAGGTCGAGTTTTGGACAAATTTCCCCCTCCCCCCAGGGAATGTAGCAAAATGCTGAACTACTGGCCACCAGGGTATGCGCTCTGTTGTAGTGGTGGTTCAGGGTCGCTTGTAGTACCACAGATTCAGATTGACCCATCAGGCTTAATTAGGTGTGAAATTCGGCGTTTCCCATTTGGCATGGTCTACAGGCTCTAGCACCCCCTGGGCTAACTAAATTTATTTTAGGCTGTTCCTCGGATCTTTGCTTAAGGCAAAATGGAACATACGCCGGGCTTTAGTCTTTATAGGGGCTACTTGTGGGTCTAGACTGAAAGAAATAGGGTTTCCCCGGTACTTGCCAGTGAAGCCGTCGAACACGTCTGGAATTCCCTGTATTAGGTCTTCCCCCAAGTTGGTTGTGCTCACTCGTCTATCCCGGTCTCCGATGCTCCAAAGGCGCGAACTACTTCTCGTGCGCAGGAGGCTCGGCTGTCTCGGTCGACTATGGTCAACGAAAGTACTCGACATGCTGTTTGTACGAGACTTTGAATTGGCCCATGCCAACTACCGGGATTCGGTTTTCCAGTGGTAGTCCCTTGAGTGTTAGCCGCTGCTTTTTAGTTCTGTCGGTCGGGATGTCAGGGACTAGTTGTTTTATGGTGTTTCCAGCAAGACCATGGACAGGAAAGATCCCGATCCACCTCCATTTCGCAGGCTTTCCTTCAAATTTTCTGTTTACGTTGACTTTTCTTTCCGGCTTTCCGTCTTAGCGCTCCCTATTGTAACCAGTTTGATGTGTATTCTCGCTGTTTGCGGTTTGCTTGTTTCGCGGCCGACTTCTCTCCGCTCGCCGGGGCTCGGCTCGTGTGGGGAATTGGCGCGTCTCGTCGGGCTGTAGTTTTTCTGTTCCTGCAGACTTTTCTCGGATGTGCCCCTCGATTTCTTGCAACTTCTGCAGATGGCATCGAGAAACCTGCATTCGCTCTCGGGTGACTTCTCCGCAGCCAGCGCATTCCGCGCCAAATTTCTTTTCGCGCTGCTTGTCTTGCCTCGGCATACGTGCGGTGGAATCCTGCGTCGGTCCGTCGTCTGACATCGGAACGTGCTCGCCATAGTCTTCGGTGGTGGGTGGTAACTGGGAGATTGTTTCCTTCTTGTGGCCGCGGGTTTTGTTCATCCCCTGCTTGTTGTTCATCTGTCTCATGGTAACGGCTCGATTTTTTCGCAGGCTTCAGCGCTGTGGCTTCCCGCGATGGCCTAACTAAGGTTATCTTCGGCTTGTTCAGTTAGCTTACTTTGCGCCGTTGAATCGCTTAGTCCCCCCCAAAAATTACTCGGTCTCTCATGGCCTCTCGAGATTTAAGAATTCGCATCTCTCCCCCCTATCTGTCGGAGGCGGCTACGAAATCGGCTAACGCGTCTCGCCTTCATTTCTGGTCCTCTCCGGTAGAATTCGTGCTGTCTTATGAGGTTTGACACCGTTGGTGCGTAGTGCGTTTTCAGTAGTTTCTGGAGTTCGGACCAAGGTTAGTTGTTTAACCGTCTCGGGGCTTTCGGCAGGGCTTTGCCATTTTGAAAATGGCGGTCCGCAGTGCCGTAGGAAAAGAGACGGCTCTTTTGCGGTTGTTCGGAGATGTCTTCCAATCTCATTGCTCTCCAGGTAACGATCTGGAAGAGGTCTGCATTACGAATCCGCGAGTCTTCCTCGTTGGGTTTAAAAAGGTGCGGGCGGTGCGTTGTTTCCAGCCATTTCTGTTGTCGTAGTCTGGAATTTTCTTCTCACCGGCACATGTGCCTCGTCTCGCGTTCAGGACGATCCGACCTTCGTCGGCCAAAGTGTTTTGTCCGAAAACAAGAGGTTAGACCGGGTTCCAACAGCAAAGTCTTTATTCGGTAAGCCAGGAATGTGATAAGGAACAATTGGCTAAGCCGCGCCGGTACTTTTTATACATTTTTCCCGGCCGGCTTGCAAGCCAATGACAGTAGTTTGATTTATTTGCCTGCCTTGCCTGCGGCTGCAGAGATTGGTTCAAAAGGACCAATCTTTTCGTTCTCAGTAAGCCAGTCGAATCATAATATGAAGCGCGTTATTTGCATACACCGAACAGAAAACCCTAATGACAGGAAGTATATATTGAACAGTTACAGTAATTTTCTGGAAAATTGTTCTTGTTTTACAGGCTTCAAATTGACTTAAATTTTGATTTGCTTCCCTACAGATAAGGAAGGCAGCAGGGTGAAGCTAAGCAGAATCAGATACCTGTCAATTAGCGCATAAAGGGGTCGCCCACAAGGTTGTGTGCGGCTCTATCCACTTTTCTTCTCTCTCAATACCAATGACTGTATCTCAATGATCCATGTTAAACTACTGAAGTTTTGAATGATACAACAGTGATTGTCTCAATTCGAGAAAAAATAATGAAGTCTTCAGAAAATGGGATGTTGAACATTAGCCTCATGGTGGCAACTGGAACAATTTGTAACTGAACACTGTAGAAATGTTGATCTTTAGGAGAAAACCTCCCATTCTACCACCTTCTTACAAATACCAGACAACACACGTTATCAGCAGTAGAAGACCTTGCAAATTTCTAAGGTTCTATTATTCTCAAGACCAAAATGAACAACCTACATCAAAAATGTCATCAAAAAAACCACAACAAAAGAATGTTCTTTTTGCACCACTCAGAAAGCTCAAACTGGCTTCAACGGAAGCTGATGATAGAGGAATTATGAGTCTGGTAATCTGCAACCTCTATAATTGTCTGTTTGGTTCTTGCCACCCACAAAACAGACACAGGACTTCAGAGCATAAATTAGAGCTTCAGTAAAAAAAAAACCAATTAATTACCAACCTGCCTTCCATTGAAGGACCTGTGTACTGCATGAGTCAAAAAAAGGTTGTGAAAATATTTACAGAGCCCTCCATCCTGGGGACAACAAATTGTTTCAATTTCCTAATACCCTCAAAATGACACTATCGAGGCAATGCACACCAAGGACACACTAGATAACAAGGACAGTTTTTTCCGCTGAAACACCATCACTCTGCTAAACAAATAATTCCGCCTCAACACTACCCCACCTGCAAAACTGATTTACTAAGTCTGCAATTGCTATTTATATTAATCTTTTCATTGTTTCTATCACCTATCTCCTCCTACTTAAAGGCTGTAATGACTGTAACTTGTTGCTTGTATATCCTTACGATTTATATTGATTTGTTTCAAGTATGAATTGTATTGCTTATTTGTAGCGCCTATGACTATCATTAAGTGTTGTATCTTATGATTCCTTGATGATGTATCTTTTCTTATTATGTACAACCTGGGATTGACACAAAGACAATTCGTTGTGTGTCAATCACACTTGGCCAATAAAGCTATTCTAATTCTATTCTATTCTATTCTATTCTAATCTAGTCTTGTCAGCCTTCAAGATTTTTCTACTTTACTTTGGCATCTTTTGGCTGGTCATAAGTATGGGGGAGGAGGGGGGAGAATGGTGTATGGGAATGAGCTGGAGGTGTTTTACAAACCAGAACTGCATAAAACTGGGGGGGGGGTTTAACATTCTACTTAGGTTTCTATCCCTATTCTATGCACAGGTTGCAACCTTTTATCAACTATGTCAAAGGTCAATGGACAGAAGCCTATCACGCACCTGGAGATGCCCACATGATGATAGGTAGCAACTTTTAATTGGGATGAGCCAATTTGAACTATTGGGGGTGGGACGTGCCGATTTACTTTGTATAATGTGATTTAACGGCTCCATTTTCTGCAGAATTCAGAATTCTTTTGTTGCTACCACTTTATTTCCAAGTAAATATCTTTTCTCTGATGAAGGAGTCGTCAGTATTTTTCTTGGATATTTGGGATATGGAGGCACCAGCCCTGACGCTATTCCTATTCTATCTATTCTATTCTAGTTCAGTTCTATTCTAATTCCATTCTATTCCATTCTATTCTATTTGTTTTAGATTCTTATCAAGGCATTTCCCCCCTAAAATTACTTTCATCGGTTTCGGAGAAGCAACATTGTTGAGGTGTATGGTAGTGTCCATATTTACCTGCTGTTTTTATTTCTATCATCTCCAAGCTATACATCTACCTTTCTGCTGCATTCTTTCGTATGCTGCTTTCCTTATGCAAGCACCTGCTTTTGGAATTCATCTCTCTCCTGAATTCAACTGCAATTGTTTTTCAGAAGCTTTGGAAAACATGTGGCAATGTTTAGAATTAACTCAGCTTTGTGAGGTAGGGAAGTAAGCATCTCAATGTGTGTATTACAATAGATCATGAAGGCATTTAAAAATTCCAATTTGAGTACAAATGGAAGTACAGTTTGAGAAATTACTCAAGTTCAAAGATGTAACTCTCGCATAGTTGTCTCATTATGGATTTTTAAATGCGTTCATGTCTATCTAATTCTGTTTTATTGTTGCACACACTGCCTAAATAATATTTTGGAAAGTTGGGCAGCTATATAAATTTGATAATCAATCAATAGAAAAGAAAGCTAATACAACGTCTGGTGAGAGAAACTGGGTACAGAAATGGGATGAGCAATTATTAATATTTCCTTAGTCTTCCTTTTATAATGAGGGATTTAAATTGAGCTGTAATTAGAAAAATAGCTAGCTTTTTTGTCTAATTAAAAAAATTAATAATTGAAAAAATCAGAAATATTTGTGCAGTCAGGAATAGGTCAATAATGTGAAATTTCACAATAATACTCTTGGCACCGGTAAATGTTCAACGGTAATTTCATAATGGATCCAATGTAATTGTATGCATGCTGCTCTCAACACAAAGAACTTAATTGTGACGCTCACTTGAAATAAGTGTTCTCAGAAAAGAAAATAAGTGTTTCTCAGTTGAAAGATACATGAAAACAAAAGAGCAAAAAGAAAACAAGAAACATCTAATGTGTTTTTAAAAATTCAATGGAATGGATGAATGGAATGAATAGAATAGAATAGAATAAAAGAATGGGAATAGAATAGAAATAGCCTTATTGGAAACCAAGTTGTGATTAGACACACAAGAAACTTGTGGCTACAAAGCTCCTATGTAATATACAAACAACAAAGTAATGTAATCATAAATACAGTAGAGCAACCATCAGCATCTTGATAGATTGTCCAACTGGATGGCAAAACCAATATTTCAACATATAGTCATAATGGTACACCTATATGTGAGGGAAGTAAAGCATTGGGTACCACAAAGTTCGCTTCATAGTCCCAGATTCTTTAATCTTCATAAAATGACTTGATGAAGGAATAGTAGTTACGACAGCAAGTATTTCTCAGTATTTGAGAGGCTGCATAAAGAGAAGTGGTCAATTTAATTTTCCAAAGCAGCAGAGACACAGGCAATGAAATTCGAAACCTAATCAAAGACAAATAGAAACACTGGAGTTTAAGGGAGAATTTTCCTAACAGTGGAGGGCAACTAACCAGTTGGAACAGTTGTGGGTGCTTCCAGTTGCCTGGGGGTTTTTAAAGAAGAAATCTGGACCAGCCACTTGTCTGAAAAAGGTAATAGGGTTCTTGTTTGAATAGATGGGCTGGAATAGAAGACTCTCCAAGTCTCTTTCCAGCTCTATTCTATTCAAGAAGAGAAGGTAGTTAGAAAAGATGATGATAAGATATTTGTATTGGAAGCATTTTACTGCCCATGGATGGATCTGTCAGAGTTTTATTTATTTATTTATTTATATTTTGTCAATTGCTTTACAAATAATATGATAATTAATATAAAACATAGTTATGAAAATACATGGATACATATAGGAAAATAAAAATAATAAAAGAATACAATAGGACAGGGATGGAGGGCACATTGGTGCGCTTATGCACGCCCCCTACAGACTGCTTAGGAATAGGGGTGAAGGTCTAATAGTAAGATAGTCTAGGTTTAAAGTTTTATGTCGGGTTGGGGAAGAACGCAGAGTCTCATGGTAGAATATTTCCAGACATTGACTCACTCCTGTTTGCTGAGTCGTATTTCTGGAAATCCAAGTTTTGGTGGCGATTAACTTTGAGTTTGTATTATTGTTTGCTCTTATGTTGTTTATGATTGAAGCTGTAAGTATTTCATTGACAGGAGGACTTGCAATGTAGATTTTATATGCTTATTACTTAGATTGGACTGGAAGGCGGCGTAGTTCTATGGTTTTCTAGGGTCTAGAATTTCAAGTCTGGTGGCATTAAGGTAAATTCTACAACGAGTTAGAGGAGTGTGAGAAATTCTTCTTTGTGTAAATATTTCTGGACCTTTCTCAATCTGTGTTATATCAGTATACATATAATGTGGGTTCAAGACTGATGAGCTGTATTTGAGTATTGGTCTAGCAAATGTTTTGTTATGTTCTAGTTAGTAGTGTGATATTACCAGAGAAAATAGCTACGTAAGAATTAGGTTAACAATCTCTAATGCTTTTTGGCGTATGTAGTTACACTGGGCTCTATGCAGCTTAGATAATTAGAGATTGAGACTCAAGAATCCTTGGACAGAGTTTGGAATCATGAAACAAGGTCTTGACTATTCAGCTTTGTAATTTATTTTTTCTGATTTTTTTTGCCAATATAAAACACAGAGCATTTACTTGTTGAGATTTGAAGTTGTCCATTTGTTTGACCATTCCTTGATACATAGTCGAGGGTAAATTTATTGAAGGGTAGCAGTATTGTCTATGGGTGTTGAATAGCTTTACAATCCTTCAGCGAAGAAGAACACAAGTTGCTCTTAGATATGAATCACAGAGGTCATAATTATGTAGAATATGAAAAAGAGTTGGTCCCTAGAAACACTGCCTTGGGGGACACCACTGTTGACAGGTAAAGAATTTGATAGGACGGCTCCCAATTTTTGAGCATTTTGTCTGTTTGAAGGAAATGCTTCTATCCCAGTTATGTAGGTGTCCAGAAGACACCATAAGATTTTAGGGTTTAGGAGCAGTTTGTCCGTGTACCACTGGAATCAAAAGGTTTTAGCAGAAGTCTATGTAGATTGCATGCTATTGCTTTTGCCCTGATTGAGTTGTGTAGTCTGTATGTTTTTTCCAGCACAAGAGTTGCAGATTATCATGTATAGTTTTTTTCTGACCAATTTTTTTATTAGAGAGTAGGTTGTTTCGAAGTGGAGGATGATGGATTGATTATAATTGATTCATGAGTTACAAGCGTGGATGTAAAAGAGTTGGTCTGTTATTTTCAACCAAGGGGGCTGTGGTTCTCCCTTTTTTTGAGATGGGGATGACGCGTGGCTTGTGAACCATACGCTTTGGCAAGGAGCTGGTCTGAAAAGATTTTTCAAAAGATTGATGCTTGGAGGTTGCAGCGAAGGGATACGTTTTTTAAGAAGTAGGCCACATATTCCGTCCAGTCCAATACGATAGAGAATGGTTTTTAGATTGCTATAGTGCTTTTTCAACAATTGTCCCTTCTGTAAAATCGAATATGTATTAGATCATTGTAGTTGTCTGTGGTTCGACTAGGAAGTACTGGCATGATCGCATTGCTGTTTACAAATACTGAGCCAAAGAATGTGTTAAAAGAGGTATGGCTTTAATGGTGTGTGTCATTGCAGTCTTTACCATTAGGGCCAGTCCTATCATGGGGGGGGGGGTTGGGGATGGACTTTGAGTCTTTTAGTTTTGTATGTTTACAAAATAGTAGAAGCGTGTGAATTGGTACATAAGAAGGTTTTCGTTCTTGTTTAATGGGATAAATTGGTGGCATTCAGTCTTTATGCTGATGGCATCAATTTTTGTAATCGGGCTTTGAAGTTGGCAACATGACCGTGGATTTGTATTTTTCGCGCAAAGTGATTTCATTTTGGATTGAAGCTTCCTTATTGTTATGGTATCTCTTTTTTTCTAGTTTTGGGGAGTTGTTAATGGTAACATATAGTTTGATGACTCTTTTGACTCAAGTAAAAATATGTTGTAAATGGTCTTCTGCAGTATTGCATCGCCAGTGAATAGTAATGTGCATCAAGGGATGAAGAAGATTGTTTGTTTATAAGATCATAGTTGACTTTTTTGAGTTATAATTGGGATTCCATCTTTGTTTGGTTTTTGTGTGGATGTATGTTGAGACAAAAGTCAATCATGTTGTGGTCACTGTTGGAAAAGGGTTCTTTAAATTTGATTCCATAAATTGAATTCAAACTATTTCAGAAGATGAGATCGAGGCCAGTTGTTAAGTCTAGTGTTTGTTGTTACTAGTTTGTTCTAACCCAGATTTGTTATACTGCATTGTAGAAGGTTGCATGTATGGGTTTCAAGTTGTACATTCGGTTAAAGGTGCGCAGTTAATATGAGGTAAATTGAAGTTAACCAAAAAAAGAAGCGTGTGGGCAGGATGCTGTCAAGATTGTTAGTCATGAATTTAGCTTGTTTTTTACATGGGTGTTTATCAGTGCTCTGTAACATAGTAAGAACTGGAAATGTGACTATTTTAAGGACAGTTTCACAGAGATGGTCTCAGAATAAGCAAGCTCCTGGGGGTAACTTGGATGTTTTTTCGATGTCGGGACTTTTTTATAGAAGATAGCAACACCACCATCTCTACGGATTTTCATGTCTGATTGGTAAACGCTGATAGTCTATTACTGTGGTAATGGAAGTCAGGGAGATGAATGCATTGAGCCATGTTTCACAGACAATATAGATGTTCGAATTTAGCCGTTATAGTAAGAGGAGAAGATTCAGGTATTTTATTTACAAGGCTTTCTTGCAATTGAAGTAATCCGCGGGTGCATTTAAGACGCGGGTTGTTGTTTGGGAATAAAGTAGTTATGGGCATGTGTGCCTAGTTTTGAGTGATGTTGGATTGGATGGGGCGAGTTGGATGCAGAGTTGAGGTTGTGTGGACTTTTTCTCTTTTTGAATGCAATCAAGCTTGTAGTCAATGTATAAGGTCCTTTTCTGAATGTCCACATGGTTTTTGAGTTCTGTGCCAGAGTTCACAGGGAGTAGAATCTTTGGCAGTATGGAATAGTCTGGGTCTTGAGCGAAGTTTTTTGTGGTTGGGATTGGTTTTTGTAATGGTGGTTTATTGTATGAATGAATATGCATTGCTGACTAATTTTGCAATACAATATCCACAAAATCTTGGGGCCATAAGAGCCCTCTTTGTATTTGTAACGCAGGGCCATCTCTGGTTATTTCAATGAATAATCCTCAGGAGAGATGTTGTGTTGTATTTGAGTTGCTTAATGATATCAACAAACTTTGGTGATGTCGTCTGAATTCGTTGGATGTCTTTGAGACGCAAATAAGATGGCATCTGGACATTTCTGTTCACGTTCCATGGTGTCTCTGATGAGGTCAAGGAGATATTATTTGGGGAATTATTTGAAGGATAGTAATTGTTTGTGTGGGCTGTTTTTGGTGGTGTATTTTTGGTTGTACGTTGTGAATTGTAGTTGAGATAGTGTGTGGGTTGTTTGTGGGATTTTGATTTTGACAGCTGGGAAGGTCTCACTTATCTGTCTGTAGTTTTTTTTTTCAAAGAGAGATTGGGCTTTCTTGTAATAAGTTGTTTTAAAAACATGTTGCTAATTGGTTCTTTACTAATTGAGTGAATGAGTGATTCTAGTCTTTCAACTCTGTCAGGTCTCGGTATTTAAGTTTCAAGAGAACATGATGGACATAGATAAAGGAATGTATCTAATTTTTAACTAATATCAGCTTGGCTTTTGTGTTGCATTTAAGCAGGCAGGGGTGGGATATGCATTTGATTGTAAATTTCACTTTCATTGATGGTTTCAAGACATCTGAAACATGTGCAGGAGTCTGGGAGATAATTGGTAGAAGATAATTTTTTCTTTTGTTTTGGTTTTGGAATGTTTTTTGAGCTGGCAATGGTCAATGGCAATAGTACATCTAAAACAATTCAAAGCTAGTTTAGTTAATGTGATAGGTAGAAGTTACTTAATGAATTTGGTAATTAATAATGTTAATGATATGTTAGAGAACAGATCAAACAGTAAGGTTACTTATTAATAAAATCAGTCAATCAATCAATTGGTTATTCAAATTACTCTATCTAATTTAATTTTGGCTAAGCAACAAACAGCCTAATTTTATTACTGTAATTACTAAAACACAACTGTTAATTAAATTTCAACTAAATCACTGATTTTACTAATCCAGATATCCAGTAATTAAGCACTATATGCACGCAAATACACATCATACCTCATCAATAACAATCAAATCAATTTGATAAAAAATAATTATTTTAAAGAAATTTGATTTGGAGATAACATTATCTGCATCTTTGATAATAGGTCTTGAGGTAGAAAGTTATAAGTTTTGAGATAATGAAAGTAATGAAGTAGTACTGAGAGTCAGTAAGTAAAGGGTTATTGGCTCTGGCTTAGCTGTTGCTGAGTCTGAGAATAGGTTTATAACCCAAATACAATTGCAGGAGGCCTCATTTTCTGGGCTGAGAAACAGTAGTTTCTTTGTCCTCTTTTGAAAACCAAAATCAGTGAGCAAGGGTTTACACTTTTCTTATGTTTTGTACTTATGTAGTATAGTATCTATTTTTTTGAGATATGTAAAGATGCGGGCAAAGATGCTGAAAGGGGGGGAATCTCTGGCCCCTTTCTTCAGCAGAGATGAACAGAACAATTCATAGGGAGGCAACAGGAAACTTTTTGTTTTTCATTTTCTTGATGACGGGAATTTCTGGGCCCTGCCTAGTTTAAATTTAAATACAACTTTCAAAGTTTGTTGCTTAAGAGAAAGAGGCACCTTTGGCTAATTTGAACATTTATATTTTTTTACGATGTTAGACTCAGATTTGTATTGGAGCATTTGCTCCTGGCTTCAATATATTTCTGCTTCTATCACAGAAATAAAATTGCTTCCAATCTCACAGGAGTTCAGTTATAACAACAGCTAAGTTACTGTCTTTTAAAAAAGGGAGTCGCGGATTAAACGATTTGGTGAAAAGTTTATGCTCAGGCTTAACTAAAATTAAAATAACTGTGGAAAATAAACAAATCGTTAATCCGGAACTCCCCTTTTTAAAAAAAGGACAGTACTAGTGTGTGTTATAAAACTGAAACTCCTGTGAAGATTTGGAAGCCAATTTTATTTCCTGTGATAGGAAGAGAAATATATTTGAAGCCAGGAGCAAATGCTCAATACAAATCTGAGTCTACATCGTAAAAATATAAATTTTTGGGTTCATGGCCAATGAGGTGCCTGCTTTCTCTTAAAGCAACAAACTTTGAAGTGTATTTAAATTAACTAGGAGGGGCCCCAGAATCCCGTTCATCAAGGGAAAATGAAAACAAAAAGTTTCCTGTTGCCTCCCTATGAATTGTTCTGTTCATCTCTGCTGAGAAGGGGCCAGAGATCCCCCCTTCAGCATCTTTGCATCTTTACTATCTCAAAAAAATGATACTATCTCAATGTACAAAACAAGAAAAGTGTAAACCCTTGCTCACTGATTGTTTTCCAAGAAGGACAAAGAAACTACCTGTTTCTCCAGCCGCAGGAAAAGAGGCCTCCTGCCAATTTATTTGGGGGTTATAAACCTATCTCAGACATCATCAACAGATAAAGCAGAGCAATAACCCTTTACTTACTGACATCTCAGTACTACTTTCATTACTTTCATTATCTCAAAACTTATAACTTTCTACCTCAAGACGCTATATGCAAAAGGATGAGATAATGTTATCTCCAATCAATTTCTTTAAAAATAATTATTTTTATCAAATGATTGATTGTTTTTATTGATGAAGTATGATTGTGTATTTGTGCAATATAGTGTAATTACTGGATATCTGATTAGTAAATCAGTGATTTAGTGAATTTAATTAACCAGTGGTGTTAGTAATTACAGTAATAAATTAGGCTGTTTTGTTGCTTAGCAAAAATTATTTGATTAGAGTAATTTGAATAACCAAATTGAATTGAATTGACTGATTTTATTAATAAGTAACCTTACTTTTGATCTGTTCTCTAACATATCAAATTAACATTTATTAATTACAACATTCATTAAGTAACTGTCCTACCTATACATTAACTAACTAGCTTTTGTAATTGTTTAGTGTAGCTATTGCCATTGACCATGCCAGCCAAAAACTCCAAACCAAAACAAAAGAAAATATCTCTACCTATTATCTCAGACTCCTGCAGCATGTTTCAGATGTCCTTGAACCATCATGAAAGTGAAATTTACATCAAAATGCCTATCCACCCTGCCTGCTTAAATGCAAACAAAAGCCAAGCTGATATAGTTAAATTCAGATACATTCCTTTATCTATGTCGCATCATGTTCTCTGAACCTAAATAGAGTACCTGACAGAGTTGAAAAGCATAAATCACTCATTCACGTCAATAAGAAGAACAATTAGCAACATGTTTAAAACAACTATACAGAAAGCTCCAATCTCTCTTGAAAAAAAAAATACAGCACAGATTAAGTGAGTACCTCCCAGCTCAAAATCAAATCCACAACAACCACAACACTATCTCAACTACAATCACACTACAACCCAAAAATAACCACCAAAAACAGCCACAAAACAATTTACTAATCCCTCAAATAATTCCAGCAAATAAATATCTCCCTGACTCATCAAGAGGACACCATGGAACGTGGAAATCAGAAATGTCCAGATGCCATCTTATTTGGCTCAAAGGGACATCAAACGAATCAGACGACATCACCAAAGCGTTTGTGATATCAAATAAGCACTCAAATACAACAAAATCTCTCCTGAGGATATCATTGAAATAACCAGAGATGTTTCCCTGGTACAAATACAAAGAGGGCTCTATGCCCCCAAGATTTTTGTTGAATTGTATGCAAAAAATTAGTCCAGCAATGCATATTCATTATACAATAAACACCTTACAAAAACCAAATCCAACCACAAAAAACTTCGCTCAAGACCAGACTTATCCATACTGCAAAGATTCTACTCCCGTGAACTCTGCACAGAACTCAAAACATGTGGACCAATTCAGAAAAGGACCTATTAATTGACTACCAAGCTGATGCATCAAAAGAAAGTCACACAACCCTTCAACTATGCATCCAACTCGCCCCATCCAATCCAACATCACTCAACTAGGCACACATGCCGCATAACTACGCTTATTCCAACACAAACGGGTCTTAAATGCAAGCTACTCAATGCAAGAAGCCTTGTAAAATAAAATACCTGAAATTTCTCCTCTTACTAAATACGGCTTAAATTCGACATTATATTTGGGGTTCTGTGAACATGGCTCAATGCATCTCTCCTGACTCCATTACCACAGTAAAATAGACTATCAGGGTTACCTAATCAGATCATGGAAAATCCGTAGAGGAGGTGGTGTTGCTATCTTCTATAGAAAAGTCCGCGACATCGAAAAAACATCCAAGTTACCCAGGAGCATTGCTATTCCTGAGACCATCTCTGTGACTGTCCCTAAAATATGCAACATTTCAGTTCTTTACTAATGTTACAGAGCCCTCTGATTATGACAATTCGAACATGTAAAACAAGCTAAATTCATGACTAACATTGACAGCATCCTGCCCACAAGCGCTTTTATCTTTCTTGGTTACTTAATTTACCTCAATATTAACGGACGCCTTTAACGAAATGTACAACTGAACCCTACATGCACGCTTCTACAATGCCAGTACAATCTGGGTTGAGAAACAACTAGTAACCAACAACACTAGAGCTTAACAACTGGCCTCGATCTCAATCTTCTGAAATAGTTTGAATTCAATTTATGGGAATACAAATTAAAGAACGGCCTTTTCCAACAGTGACCACAACATGATTGGGACTTTTGCTCAACATACATCCCACACAAAAAACCACAAAGGAATGGAATCCCCAATTATTAACTTCAAAAGCAACTATGATCTTATAAACAACAATCTCTCATCCCTTGAATTTGGCCAAAAAAAAAATTACTTTAAAATTTCCCCCCAACTGGAAATTTTGCAATACTGCAGAAGACCAATTACAAACATATTTTACCTTGAAGTGAAGAGTCATCTAAAACTATATGTACCATTAACAACTCCCAAAAACAGAAAAAAGAGATTAACTCCATAAACAATAAGAAGTTCAAATCCAAAATGAAATCACTTTGGCGGAAAAACAAATCCGGTCATGTTGCCAACTTCAAAAACCGATACAAAAATTGATGGCCAATCAGAATAAAGACTGAATGCACCAATTATCCCATTAAAACAAGAAGAAACCTTGCTATGTACCAATTCCACCCACGCCTTTCTACTATTTTTGTAAACACAAACTAAAAAAAGACTCAAAAGTCGCATCCCACCGCTGATAGGACCCTAATGGTAAAGACTGCAAATGACAACACCAATTAAAGCCAACTCTTTAACACATTCCTTTGGCTCAGTAATTTGTAAACAGCAATGGATGCATGCCCCCAGTATTTCCTAGTCGAAACCACAAGCAACTACAATGATCTAATACATATTGATTTTACAGACAGACAATGTTGAAAAGCACTAAGCAATCTAAAACCATCTCTATCTATTGGACTGGACGGAATATGTGCCTAACTTCTTAAAAAAGCTATCCACCTCGCTGACCTCCAAGCACTAATCTTTGAAAAATCTTTCAGGACCAGCTCCTTGCAAGCTATGGTCACAAGCCACGGTCCATCCCCATCCCTTCAAAAGGGAAGACCAGCAGCCGGTTGGAAAATAACAGACCAATCTCTTTACATCAACACTGTAAACTCATTGGAATCAATATAAAATCAAATCCAATCATCCTCCCACTTGAAACAACCTACTCTCTAATAAAAAAATTGGTTTCAGAAAAAAACTATCATGTAATCTGGCAACTCTTGGTGCTGAAAAAACATACAGACTACACAACTCAATCAAAGGGCAAAGCAATAGATGCAATCTTACATAGACTTCTGTTAAAACCTTTGATTCCAGTGGTACACGACAAACTGCTCCTAAACCTAAAATCCTTATGGTGTCTCTGGAACCTAGCATATACTGGATAGAAGCATTCCTGTCAAACAGACAACAAAATGCTCAAAATTGGGAGCGTCCTAATCAAATTCTGTACCTGTCAACAGTGGTGTCCACAAGGCAGTGTTCTAAGACCCACTCCTTTTCATATTCTCACATAAATGACTTCTTGTGATCATATCAAGAGCAACTGTGGTTCTCTTCGCTGAAGAATGTAAAAGCTATTCAACAACCATAGACAATACTGCCTACCGCTTCAAAAATACCTTCGACTATGTATCAGAATGGTCAACAAATGGCAACTTCAAATCTCAACCAAGTAAATGCTCTGTGGGTTTTTTATATTGGCAAAAAAATTATCAGAAAATAAATTACAAGCTGAATAGTCCAAGACCTGTTCATGATGCCAAACTCTGTCAGGATCTTGAGTAACTGCATCTCTAATTATCTAAGTGCTAGAGCCCAGTGTAACTACATAGCGCAGAAAAGGCATTATAGAGTTGGTTAACCTAATCTTACTGTAAGCTTTTTCTCTGGTAATATCACACTACTAACTAGAACATAGCAAACATTTGCTAAGACCCAAATATCAAATACAGCTCATCAGTCTGAAACCCCACATTAAATGTATCTGATATTAACACAAGTTTGAGGAAAGTCGCAGAAATATTTCACAAAGAAGAATTCCCACTCCTCTACTCGTTGTAGAATACCTTATGCACCAGACTTGAAATTCCTAGACTAGAAACCTAAAGAACTGACGCCGGCTTCCAAGTCCAATCTTAAGTATAGCATAATAAAATCATACATTGCGAGATGTCCTTCTGTCAATGAATACTTCAGCTTCAATCATAACAACATAAGAGCAAACAAATAAATACCAAACTCAAAAGTTAATCGCACCAAACTTGATTTCAGGAAATACGACTTGCAGCAAATAGAGTGGTCGATGTCTGGAATATTTACCTGACTCTGGCGGCTTTCTTCGCGCCAAACACTAAAACTTTAACCTTAGACCTATGCTACTATTGACCTCACCCTTTTGCCTAAG
>BHFT01040299.1:0-34796 GCA_004320025.1 Laticauda laticaudata
TGTAGTGCTTTTAAAGTTGTAGCAACATTTCAGCAGAATCTCATCTGCCATCATCAGGCTTCTGTATGGAGTTTGCACTACAATGACGTGGGATAATACCCGAAGGGAGCTGAACAGCACAGATGTAAGTACCTGAGAAAACTTTTAAAAAGCCTATATATATATATATATATCTGTCAGAGTGTATATTTGCATATTGATTGAGATGGGTGGCTGTAGGAATCTGATAAATTAAATGATCAATCCAGTTATATACAACCTGATCTCAGATGGAAAAGTATTTCCTTAACAGACATTGGGTGACCCACTTCAACCTTCTAAATGCAAGTAGCCCTTGGCTTATGACCACAACCAAGCCCAAAATTTCTGTCGCTAAGTGAGACATTTGATTAATGAGTTTTAACTTACATCAAGTTAGTCACACAGTTGTTAAGCAAATCCAGCTTCCCCACTGAAGATCAGAGGGTCGCAAAAGAGGATTCCAGGACATTGCAACCACCATAAATCCGGGTCAGTTGCCAAGCATTTGAAGATGTGACTGTGGGAATGCCACAATTATCATAAGTGTGAAAAACCCACCATAAGTCACTTTTCTCTTTGGCATTGTAACATTGAATGGTGGCTAAATGAACTGTTGTAAGTCAAGAACTACCCATACCCTTATCAAGAGAGCTTTCTTCCTTTTATCGCTCACAACCCCAGATATCTCAATGTCATTAAAAAAGAAACCGAAGAGACCAAAATTAAGATGCAATATTTTATTAAGGAGGAAGGGTAAAAGAAACCAGAGAGAGCAGATTCTTAAACATGGCATGGAAAGGAGAAAATCATAGACAGAGAACACGCTGGACAATTTCCCTTCGGAGAAATTTAGTGGTGGAGCAAAAACAAGAGTTTGTCTTGACCAAAAATACTGTCTCTTTCATCCTGTGTGGTTCACCAGGAGAAGCACCACAAGCTCATTTCCCTTTAAAATGTGGGTCGTGCAAAAGAGGTGTGAATAAACAATAAACAAAAGCACATGCTTAAAAAAAAAAGGGAGAGCAAAGAAGATATTCAGGCTAAGGAAAGATGAGGGGGGATGATATGGAGTGAGGAACCTCTAGTAGATGTTCTCCTCAGCACCAAAGGTTCTGCCCTTGTTCCTTGCAGGTCCTCTGTCTTCCCCATCTTTGGACCATCCAGGTGAGTTTAACAGGGGGTATAACAGATGCTGCCTCGGTTACCGACAAACCCGTAACGGGCGCCCAGGCGAGGTTGGCCTCCAAGACTCAGAGGCAACCTTTGACCAAAACCACCTGCAGGAGCACATGGTGTGTTGCCTCCAACGGCGACGGGTTCACAGCTGGCAGACAGGATGGAACCCGGGAGGGTGACCACACAAGCAGGGGGCTGCAGGACCACCTCTGCTGGAGGGATCTGGTTGATGCAGGAAGGGACGATTCCAGCCAAGGTGCCCAGGCTTCCTGAAGACTCAGCGAAGGGGAAGGGTGAGAGATCCAAGCTTCTGGGAGCCAGGCCTCCCAAACCAGCAGATCCAAACCCAACAGATGGGGCAGAGGCACAAGAAGGGATGGTACAGGATGGTCCACAGAAAGGCATGGTGGTGGAGATGACCTGAAAGAACCCAAGAGAAGAACCATGGTTATATTATAATTGAGTAGTGTTGCAATGTCCACGGAGAAGAAACCTAGTCCTGTTCTCCATGGACCAGGTCTGTCTCCATCACCCACCCAAAAAGCAAAGAGAAATTGGGAGAATACGTTTCTCTTCTTCCAGCAGACTCAACTCAACTCAACCTTACCTGTTTTGAAAGCTTGGAAACTGAGAGATTCTGATGAAGCTGTGAAGAAGACAGTCCAAAGTAACTGGTCTTTGACGTCTTCTTCTGAAGAGTCTCTTGTTGGGTTGGACCAAGGCACTGAGGAAATTAACTTGTTCTTCCTGGTTCAAGTAATATTTCGAAAAGAAACAAGGCACTTATTAAAAATAAATAAACCAAGATTGATGGGTTGGGCTTAACAGCCAATCCCTGAACTTTTTTTAGCCTGTGGACTTCCTTGCCACAAGAAGACCCTCTAGTGTCTCCTTCAATGATGAACAAGTGGAGGAAACATCAAGAACTTAAACTCCCACTCTTTCCCTCTCATTCTACTTTCTCTTCTCTCCATCTCCTCTTTCCAGCCCTTTTTTTCTTCTTCTACAGCCCTCTTGACATACTCCAGCTAAAATTTCCCTTTAAACAATTGGAAGATTATTTTAATTGGAAGATTATTTATTATTTTTATTATGTTTTATTGTATCGGTGATGATTTAAAAGGAAGAAAAAGCAATACAGATTGGCTTTTTTTAAAAAAATGTTGTTTTGATGGGGCACCATTAACAAAGAGAAGAATTCTATTTCAAAATGGGGATAATCAATGATTGATTACTTTGGTGTGAGCTTTCTTTCTGCAGCATCAAATTTTGAACTTCAGCCCAAAGCATCTTCCTCCTCATTTTAAATAAACTTCAGAAGTGTATAATGGTTTATAGGAAAGTTGACTTAGCAGCTTGAGTGCAAGGAATGGGAATGAGGAGAAAGAAGGAAGGAAGAAGATGGGAATGAGGAGAAAGAAGGAAGATGATGGGAGGAAGGAAGGAAAGAAGGAAGGAGGTGGGAATGAGGAGAAGGAAGGAAGATGATGGGAAGGAAGGAGGGAGGAAGGAAGGAAGAAAGGACAGAAAAGAGAGGAAAATATGGTTTGTATTGCATGAATTCAGGCCTTCTGATAGGAAAAAAAATGGTCCAGACCTTTCATAGAATCACACAATCAATGGCCTGCTTCACCCATCGTGGTTTATAACAGAGGCAACTTGGGCAACTTTCACTTTCCACCCCATCCCACCCAGCCTACTTGGAGAAAATCTCCACAGTCACCCAAGACAAGAGTTTCCCCACCTTCAAATTACAACCAAACAGGAGTCATTGGTTTATCATGCAGAATCACATTTATTAAAAGGGCAAAGAATGAACATGGGGGCAAATCATTAGGTCTTCCAAGCAGACCAAAGCAAACAATCATCTCTCCTTTGACAAGTAATTTCACATGTCGGAAAGGACACAAGGTCTCCTAGATGTTGGCTGAGCTTCTTTCCTTCCAACTTCACATGAAGCTCTTGATCGATCTATTGAGGAGGAGGAGGCTAATTGATGCTAACGGTTGTTGGAATCACAGGAGAGAAAATGGATAATTCTAGAGTAGAAAGAAGAGAGTCATAAAAGCCACAGGCAGTCCAGAAAAGGGCTCAGATACACCTCAGTCGATCTTCTCGAATCCGTTTTTGGTCATGGAGAGTCCAGGTTGATTTAGCAGGGGAGGTTGCAGGGGAGAGCGCAGATGCTGCCACGCTGCACGGCGACCGAAATGCCCCAGGCGGCCTCCGAAGTAGCCAGCACCGAAGCCTCCGATACCTCTGATACCTCCAGGGGCACATGGGGTGTTGCCTCCGACGCCGACGGGCTCACAGCTGGCGGACAGGATGGACCAGGGAGGGTGACCACAACTGCAGGGGGCTGGATGGTCAGCCTCGGAGGCTGGATCTTGGTTGATGCAGGAGGGGATGATTCCGGCCAGGGTGCCCAGGCTTCCTGAGGTTTGGCCAAATGCAACCGGCATCCGTAGCCCGTAGCCCAAACCACGGCCATAACCCAAACCGTAACCCAGACCGTAGCCGAGACCACAACCGAGACCTCTGGTACCAGCTAGATCCAAAGCCACCAGCTGGGGCAGAGGCCACAAGATGGCACAGCACAGAGGGTCCCACGAAGTATGGCTGGATGGAGAGCTGTTGGAAGAAGAAGAAGAACCAGGGTTTTGTGATTCAACCCAGGGCAAAGAATGGCACTCCAAGAAAAAAACAGAAGACTCTTCCTGGTATGGTGGCCTTCAGTCACAACTGAGATAGTCATGAATGCATCTAGTTGCCAAGCACACAAACATTGATCACATGACTGCCAGGATGTTGCTATCATGGTCATAAGACTGAGGATTGGTCACAAGGCATTTCATTGGGAATACTGCAGCAATGTTTAGTCTGCTGTTAGGGGGAATTACATTTATGGACAGTGACTTCCCATCTTGATGGAAAGCCCTAAGATGGCTGCCCCACAGTTGGATAAACCTGGATGTCTTTGCTGGTATTTGAATGAAATATAAGTACAGGGGGTGTATCATTCTGAGATCAAGCATGTTTTCTGGATACTGCTTGAAGGTCAGAATGAAACATTTTTCTAGGCTCTTCCTAAGAGGAGACAGAATTGTTTCAAATCCTCCCTCCCTCCCTCCCTTCCTTCTCTCCTGCCCCCTACAAATTTTCAATGTGATTTAAACGGAATTTTTCTTCCTTCCTTCCTCCCTCCCTCCCTTGTCCCTCTCCTCCATCCTTATTCCCTCCTTCCTTTCCTTCTTTTTGCCCTCCTTCTCTTCCTACCTCCCTTACTTCTGTTTCTCCTCTATCCCAATTTACTTCCTTCCTTCCTTCTCCATTCCCTTCCTTCCTTCTTCCCTCCCTCCCTCCTTTCCTTTCTTCTCTTTCTCTTCCATCCTTATTCCTTCCTTTTTTCTAATCTTCCTCTCTCTCCTCCATTCCTATCCCCTTCCTTCCTTCCTTCCTTCTATCCATCCATCCATCCCTCCTTCTAATCTTTCTCCCTTCTCTCTCTCCCCCCTCCCTCCCTCCCTTCCTTCCCACCCCAATTCATGAAACCAAGAGCCATAACAGCCCAGAAAGGCATCTCAGATACAAGGGACTTACCAGAGAGACTCTTGGAGAAGCAGTCAAGAGGAGGAGATGAAGCTGATGGAAACTCTTAGCAGAAGAAGTTCTTTTATACTGTTTTTCTGTCCCCACTGCTGGCTTAGAAATGCCTCTTTTTGCTCTAGGGTTTCATTTGTATTTGTGCAAAGTCTCATCAAACTGCCCCAAATTACTGTAATGATGGGAAATAAAGTTATGAAATGAAGACTTGGTTTTGTCAGACTAATGTGACATGATTGTCACTTTGATCTTATCTTTGCTTCCCCTTGTCTTCTTGTGTTCTTTCCACAGAGATAAATGCACTTTATGTGTAGCCTTGCCAAACACAAAGCAGCGTTCATATAGTTTGTTTATGATTTCAAATTCCAAAATTCCATTCTATTATTAAATTGCTACTGACATTTCTTCTTTCTCCTCATCCCTGTTGCATCATTCAGAATAATTGATCTGACTTTCTATAATCTCTCACAGTGTTATTCAATAAAGATTGGTTTTATTTTTAATTCATCCTGTTCATTCAGAGGATAGAGGAGAGGGTTTGGAGAGAAAGGGAGAAAAAGAGTATCAAAGAGAAAGGGAGAGAGGGGGGGAGAGGAAGAGAGGAAACTATGTATGAAGTCTTCAAAGAGTGGTTGGATGATCAACTGTTGGATGTGTTGCAGTAGATCCTGTACAGAAAAGGGGTAAGAATAAAGAAGTCCCTTCCAACTCTGTGATTCTCGGAAAGAAAGATGGGATATGCCCATTCTGTTAAGTCATATTAACTAAGGATTATCAACAAACCATAGTTAGCAGGGCTTGGGAATCTGTGAGCCAAACAGTAACTGGTACTATGATTCCTGTTCTCACCACCACACCATCACCACCACACAGCTTGATTGCTACACTGTACTCAGCATAGGGCTGCCCTTGAAGACGGTTCCAAGAGTACAGAATGCCAGGCTGCCAGTAGGTTGAACATTATTCCTTGATCACCATATGGACCAAAGTCTTCTGGACTGAACTCCAAGCCCAGTTTACAATCCTGGGCGATGGAGTTTAGAAGAGCCATCAAGAACCATCTCCTCCCAAAATAATTCCATGGGAACAAAGGGACAGTCTTGGAAGTCCTCTGATCTTCATACCACTCCAAATGTGCTCTAGAACACTTATGTTTTCATGGCTCTTGGAAAGCTTCCTAAGTTGGGTTGGTTGAAATATTTGGGACAAACATCTTTGGAATGAAGGCCATCATGGAGAAGGTTGAACACTGAGGTTCTGGAGCTGATTTTCTAATGGTGATGGCATCTTCAGGATGCTTTATCTTCCAGACATTACTGCAGAGTAGATTCAATCCAGAGCAGGGGTTCTCAGGTACAAAGTGAGTTTGGGTTACTACTAGTTTTCAACAAGACCTTGGGAATATTACTTTTTCCATTTTCCCATGTATTGGGCAGATTTAAGGATACCTCCAGGGTCACAAGCTCTCTACCTTGAAGTCAAAGTTATCCGTGAGCCTCTGTGCTGATTCAAGGAAAAGATACCCATTTTTGGCAAAGTTGCTACTGAGAAGAGCAATCTAACTATGATCAATCTAACTTCATCTCCACCTGTGGGTGTTGCTCACTTCCATGATCAGATAAACAAAAACATTTGGCTTGAGGTCAACAAACTTGAAAGGGAGCACAGAAGAAATAGTTTTTATTTTATTTATGATGACAAGATTATTATGCCTCACAATGGTGATGCGACTTTTGTGCTGAATGAAGTCCTTTTTTTCTCTTTTAAATGCCGGAAATGCAAATTGTAGGAAGCCTGTTGAAGTTTTATGAGCCCCATCTTCCTGAGGACGCAGAGGGAATGGTATAAAAACCCTCTCTGCACTCTGAAGTACCATCTGCTTGTAGTTGACTCTCCTGTCTTCACTACTTCTCTCCGAAGGAGGTAAGACTGTCTACTTCGAGAGAATCCCTCCTGGTTGCGAGCAGATGAGGTAGATCTTCCAGCCAGAATCTGAGATTCTGCAAGATTTGGACCTCATCAGGGGCTAGAATGCTTCTGAATGCTTCTGCTTTTAGAACCAGCTTCACCCTTTCTATTTGAAGGACTAGGATGGGCTTCATTTTGAATTTTTCTCCTCTCCTTCTCTATTTGAGCTTCCCACCCAAAGAGTTTATGGTTAGGATACCAGAAAGCCATCAGTTCTTTTTGAGATAGCTTGGATGGTCATGCTTATAAAATCCAGGTTGAGGGTCTCCAGTTAACTGATAACAAATGATTGAGGGTCTCCAGTTAACTGATAACTAGAATGAGAGATTGAGACCCAACCTTGACTTCTTACTCAGAGGTCAGTTGAGAAGTCGAGAACTAATCTTAATTTTGGAGAGGGTGATACGAAAAAAACTGGGAGGACTTTTTTCCTGATCTCCTTGAGATTTGGCCACCAGCTGGCCAAAAAGAGAAGCACATAAGAACATTGAACTTAAACAAAAGCATATGGCTCAGAGTTAATATTGACAAGACATTTTTATGATTGAAGAAGTCAGGAGATATATAAATGCAGATTCATATCAAAGGTGAAAACAATGGAGCCTTTGGATTTGATGTTACATTGTCTCTTGTTTCTTCTAGAACTTTTTTCTTTTGACTTCTCACTGTAGTCAGAAGTCATTTGATCAAGGACCATCATGTTGGGTCCAAAGTGGGCTTCCAAAAGAAGGAGAAGTTGAGGGAAACTGAAGTCTTGTCTTCAATTGTTTTTCTTCTTCTCCCAAAGGGTTGATTTTCCAGCCCTCCTCCCTCCAAATTTATTGGCTCACCCTAATGAATCACTGGGCTATTTTTATGTTGGGGAAGCCTATCTTGAGAAGATTAGTTAGTTCAACTTAATTCTTGATCCTGTTGAAGTATTTGCTGGTTGAAGGATGAGGTGGGAGATAGAATGGGGAAGCTGAATGGAATGCAATTCTCACAATGTCTCCCCACTTGTTTTATACTAGACTCACTTCACAACTCAACACAATGGCCTACTGTGGACCCGCTTTTGCTGTACCTTCCTGTGCCTCTGCCCCAGTTATTGGCTTTGGATCAGGTTGTTCCAGAGGTCTTGGTTGGGATCTTGGCTGTGGTCTGGGCTATGGCTATGGCCATGGTTTGGGCTATGGCTATGGAGCTGGTGCATTGGCCGAAACCTCAGGAAGCCTGGGCACCCTGGCCGGAGTCATCCCCTCCTGCATCAACCAGATCCCAGCATCCGAGGTGACCATCCAGCCTCCTTCTTCCGTTGTGACCCTCCCTGGTTCCATCCTCTCCGCCAGCTGTGAACCCGTTGCCGTTGGAGGCAACACCCCATGTGCCCCCGGAGGGCTGAGAAGAGGCTGGGGCTATGGAGGCTGGGGCTATGGAGGCCTTGGCTTCAAGGGTTATGGTGGTCTTCTTGCGGGTTGGGAAAAGGTACCCATGGAACCGTAGAGGAAGCATCTGTCTGAGCCGTCGTGGTAGCATCTGTCTGTAGATGGATGACATTGGCATGGAAGATCCCTCTTGATTGGACAATGGCGTTGGATTCATTCCTCTTGTTGGGTTTCCCCACCTTTGCTTTAAAATGCTCAGGTTCCCACTCCCTTTGCATATATATGTGTGTTATATATAAAACATACCTTCACCAGCTCTTGCGTGTCCCTTAACGTTGCTTCTCTCTGTTTTCCAATAAAATCAAATGTGAATCATTTGAAACCCACGTCTCTGTCTTCCTTTGATCTCAATTCTCTCTAGCATGGGTTACAGTGAATTAAATTCCCATGAGGACATGGATCCTTGTCTTTAAAGCCATGACTATCTTCAGACCATCCAAAGAACTTAAGAAGAGCTCAGATGAACCAAGTCAAAGTCCTTCTTAATCTAACACAGGGGTCTTCAAACTTGACAGCTTTAAGACTTGTGGACTTCAACTCCCAGAATTCCTCCTCCAGGCATGTTACCTCAGGAATTCTGGGAGCTGAAGTCCACAAGTCTTAAACTTGCCAAGTTTGAAGACCCTTGGCCTAACAGTTAGTTTCTGCCAAAGGTCAACCTTTTTGGTGCTTGCAAACAGACATCATAGCACATAGAATAGAAGATAGAATAATAGAGTTGGAAGGGACTTTGGAGGTCTTCTAGTCCAACCCCCTGCTCGAGCAGGAGACCCTATACTATTACAGATAANAGGCAAGATGTTCCGTTGGTTGTCTGTGGTGATTCTCGGAGAACCGAAGAAGCTTCTTGGATGAGAAGTGAAATGTCTTCAAAGAAAAACCAGAAGGCCCAGTTGCCTCTTGAAAAAGCACTTTGGATTCCATTGAAAGGTTCTCACCTTTAGGAAATTTCTAGGTTGCTTCTCTCCAGGGTTAGTTTTGATCCATTATTCCTCCATCCATTGTCAGATCCCATCGCTTGTTCTGCAGACATGTGTCTTTCATGCCATCACAGTCCCCCATCCCTCAAAGTAACATTGAACTGTCAAGGCTAATAGCTCATGGTCGCCTTCTCCTCCATGGTGGTATCTACTTAAACTTGGCCATCACCAGATTATGCCATCTTTCTTCTTAACAGGAACTCTTAGATATGTCCTCTGAATGACCTACGCTCATTTCAGACAAAAGGTTTTCTGGTGAATTTCACCATCAGTTGGAAATATTTGGATGAACCTTCACAGAAAGAAAATGGCCAAATAAATCACAGAAAATTTGCAGGAGAGGGGATCTCTTTCCCAGGGAGAAAAGACATCATAAAGCTCAAGAATCTTTGGTATATGCAGAAATAAAGAGAAGGCAGAACATATCCCAACAGTTCACAGGGCATCTCTAGTAGTTGTGCAAATAAATATTTTAGTCCTTTTTAATATATATAATATATATATATATATATATATATGTTTTTTTTATTTTTTATTTTTTATTTTTTTTTTTATTTTTATATTAATATATTTTTATATATATATTATATATATATTATATTTGTGCTGTTTAGCTTCCTTCGGGTATTATCCCACGTCATTGTAGTTCTGTTAAAGTTGTACACTTCCATACAGAAGCCTGATGATGGCAGTATGAGATTCTGCTGAAATGCTGCTACAACTTTAACAGAACTACAATGACGTGGGATAATACCCGAAGGAAGCTAAACAGCACAAATGTAAGTACCCGCGAGAGCTTAAAAAAACAATATCTGACCTCTACGGGGAGAAATAAACAGCCAGATCAAGAGCTATGAGAATGCTGGAAGTTAAAGAGACAGGAATACCTATGTGACCTAAAATTCCTATGCAGCTGCAGAGACAACAGTGTACACCCAACCTGCTTCAAATTAACATTTCATAAGCACACAGCAGCTACCAAACGTATCCTGAAAAGAACAGAATTGGCTCTACTCAGAAATGAAGTTCACAGTAAAAGATCCAAATTAGATCAGTTAAACAAAGATTTGCTAGCAACTCACACCTGGAATTGAGCAGCAAAATCACCCTCTACTTTGGGATAGGATTAAACAACTTACAACTTGGAGAGCTGAAACTGAAAAGCACTTACAAAAATGATAACTCTCAAAGAAACTAAAAAAATTAGAAAATGACAAGAAAATTCCAATAACCCACCAAACACTGAAAACAATTTGTATACAATGTTTCAACAGAGAAACTCAACAAAACAGAAACAGATGTCCTACCCAAAGGATTTAATTATGCATACAACCCAAAAAAATCCCAACAGAATCCATCATATGTGCAGTAGAATCCCAGCTAACCAAATTTAAATACTGATGAAGCTGACAGAATAAGACACCGAGGTTACTCACATCTTATGCACAACGAAACCACCAAAAAATAATTTCAAAAAGATGAATTCACAGCGTTACAAACCTGAAAAATGATAAAGCCATAATAATACTCAGCAGACAAAGAAATGCCACAGTAGTAATGGACAGAAAAGACTATGAAAACAAAATTGACAGACTACTCCAGACTCCACATACAAACCTATAAACAGACCCAACCACATATCTGGAAAAATTAACAAGAAAGAAAATTATAACACAGCCACATAAGCAAAGAAATCCAACGAACGATCATCCAGAGGAAAAATCTTCTAGATGCCCCAAATTATACGGCTCCCAAAAATAAACAAAGAAGGCATACCTCTCAGACCCATAGTCAGCTCCATAGGAGCACCCATTACAAAACCTAGCTAAATACTTAAGCAAAACAACTACCCCATGCTGAAACCGCAGCTTCATATGTACAAAACTCATACCACTCCCTAGAAAATCATCAACAGATCTACACATGGAACAAAAGATCTGCTTTGTAAGTTTCGACGTGGTTTCACTATTCACTAAGTCCCGATAAAAGAAACTCTTGAATCATCAAAAATAAATACCAACCAGCCTAAAAGACCTCATGGAACTAACAGAACACTGCCTAACCAACACATATCCATATACAAAGGACAAAAGATACAAGTCAAATTGAAGGAGCCCTTATGGGATCACCACTGTCCCACCCGTCATTGCAAACCTGTTCATGGAAAATTCGAATCCGAGCCCTGGCTTTAATGCCACCACAAACCCAACCTAGGCTAAGAACATCCGATGATACATTTGTGATTTGCCATGGAAAAGAAAACCTTAAACAATTTCCTAAACACACCTAAAAACACAACGACCCCAAATCAGTTCACCATTGGAAACGGAAATAAACAAACAACTACCATTTCCTAGATGTACTAATCTACAAAAGAAAGATGGCACACTGGGACACACCAATAATACCAAAAGAAAACACAACACAACCGCTTACCTCAACGCCAATCCCACCACCACCAGGCACAGATAAATTTCTGTGGCGAAGACATAATATACCAGAACCACACGCCCTGGCAGATAAGACAACCATATAAAGACTTCGAACTATGCACCCTGACTGAAGTATTTGACAGCCAATGGCTTCCACAAAACAAAATCCAACCAGCTTGATCCACGAAAAAACACAACCAAACATAACAGAGACCTAGAAGACCGCAACAGACCTATGGAACAGCTGTCTTGCCCTACATAAGAGGTACTATCAGATAAATCAGTAGGATACTACACGAGGCATCAACATCAAGACTGCCTTCAAAACAGACCAAAAAAAATAGCAGCCATCCTAGAAGCCGAAAGACAAAATTGGACCTGGAAAACCAAGGCATATACGAAATTCCCTGTACATCATGCGCGGCCACAATACCATTGGACAGACCAATAGAAGAATCAAGTACACCGCCTAGATGAACACAAAAATGCAGTAAAAAAGCTGGGAGCACACCTCCTCACTAGTCCAACACATGAAAACCACAGGTCACAACATCAACTTCAATGGCACCAAAACCCTAGCCACTATAGAAAAACCCAGCCACAGAATCATCAGAGAAGCCATAGAGGTTGAAAAAAGACCTGACAGCAATGAATAGAAAGAGATAGATTAGCCAGACTGTCAATCAATTTTGGAAGCCTGCATCTCAAATAGAAAGATCTCCCACACCATCAAACAGACAAACACCTGAGGGCACAGACAGACTCACTCTGAATGCTCCAACTCAAACACCCCCCCAACAGGACCCAGGTGAAAACTCCAGCTTGCTGATGATAGCAGCCGTCCTTTCACACAAGCAAGCTGCATTGAAGCCTCAACACAAGAAACAGAGTGCTGCCAGCCAATCAAAGCCACAAAACAGACAGAAGAAACCAGAAACCACCAATCATTCAAACTCCAAGTCCAATGAACACAGACCAGGTTAATAGCCAATCAGAATAGACGCAGGCCTCAAATTTGAAACAGAGGAACTGTGAGACACACTTCCATACAAGAAGCCTGATGATGCAGATGAGATTCTGCTGAAACGTTGCTACAAACTTAACAGAACTACATTGACGTGGGAAATCCGAAGAAGCTAAACAGCAATATATATATTGTTTCGATGAAGTCTCATTCATCATCTTCAGGCTGTTTCTTCAGCTCTGTGCTTTCTCAGAGTAAGTTACTCTGAGAAGCACAGAGCTGAAGAAACAAGTCCTGAAGATGATGAATGAGACTTCATCGAAACGGTGCCTAGATAGATCCAATTCTATGCGGGAGAAAACCCGAAAACCAAAGATATAATAATATTGTGCTGTTTTAACTTCTTCGGGTATGTATCCACGTCATGTAGTTCTGTTAAAGTTGTAGCTCATTGTAGTTCTGTAAAGTTGTAGCAACGTTTCAAGCAGAATCTCATGCTGCCATCATCAGGCTTCTGTTGGAAGTGTGTTTCACAGTTCCTCTGTTTTCAAATTTGAGGCTGGTCTATCTGATTGAGTATTAACCTGGGTCTGTGTTCATTGACTTGGAGTTTGATGATTGTGTTTCTGGTTTCTCTGTCTGTTTTGTCTTGATTGGCTGCAACCTTGTCTTGTGTTGGAGCTTTCAATGCAGCTTGCTCCGTGTGAAAGGACGGCTGCTATTCCATTAGCAGCTGGGTTTCACTGGGTGCCTTGGGGGGGTGTTTGAGTTGGAGCTTCAGAGGGAGTGCTGTTGTGCCAGTGTTTGCCTGGCCTGTGTGTGGAGATCTTTCTATTTGAGAGTGCAGGCTTCCAAATGATTGACAGTCTGCTGGATCATCTCTTCCTACTCTGCTGTCAGGTCTTTTTTCAATCTCTATGGCTTCTCTTGATGATTCTGTGCTGGGTTTTCTAGTAGGGCTAGGGTTTTAGTGCCATTGAAGTTGATGTTGGACTTGGTTTTCATGTGTTGGACTATGAGGAGGTGTGTTTCCAGCTTTTTACTGATTTTTGTGTTCAAATATATAATATATATATATATATATATATATATATATATATATGTATATCATATATATATGTGTATATATATTATATATATATATATTATAATATATATTATATATATATATATATATATTATATATATATATAATATATATATATATATATTGTTTACAACTGTAAAATATAACACCCCTCACATGTCCCAGACACAAAACTGTTTCAGCTTCCTTACTCAAACACGCTATGGAACAAAACACCATCACATCTGCTAAACAAATAATTCCCTCAACACTGTCCAACTATTTACAAAGTCTGCACTACTATTACAAACTAAGTAACATCATCAGTTCTGGAAAGAAGTTGGGTTTGTGGAGAGGAAGAAGAGGAGGGGGAAGAGGAGCTGGAAGAAAAAGAAGGCACTGTCCACATCTCTTCTAAAGATAGAAGACATTTAGGAGAATTAAAAATTTATTGAGTTAGGGGGTATCTTTGTATCTCTATTGAGAGCAGGAGGAGGAGGAGGATGACTATGGGGTTCTTGATGCTCTCTGAGTTTCGTTGCTTTCCTACAGATGTTTCATTACCAAACTAGGTAACACCATCAGTGCTTGTCTCATTATTGTCTTTCATTCATTCAATTACTCATTCATTCATTCCTTCATTCAAAGGAACCACAACATCTGGTCCACACAAAAAGGCAGAAGGTCATCTGATTGAGCAGGGGGCTGGACTAGAAGGCCTCCAAGGTCCCTTCCAACTCTGTTATTCTATTAACTTCCTTGGGAACTCCAGAATATTCCATGAACCCAAGAACCTTCTATTCTTCTTCTGGATGCTGTTCATCCAGTTGTTCTAACAAAGCTTAGCTTCTTACACAAATGTAGCAGCTACATCATTCCTTGACTAAGCTAAGATATTGTGTAAACGTGGTTTCTCCACCAACATGGTTTTTCCACCAATTGCTTGGAGGAAGGAGAGTCCCCTCCTATTTTGAGTGTATGTCTTGTGTGTTTTGAGGTACAATGCCCACAAGGAGGCATTGTGTGACCAGTTTCATCCATTTTGGCAACCTTCTTTTGAGAATTCAACTCATTCATGTTTTGGATGACTATATATGAATGAATGGATGACTATATATGAATGAAGCTTCATGGGACATCTAGATTTTGCATATTACACCTGTTATTCTGCTCATAACTTTGTGCTCTAGCTTCCTTTTATGGAGCTGAAGAAAAATCTGATGTAGACAATACCTGAAATTCCTTTGTCCTGTTCTCATAAGACACATCCTCAGGCCCCTTGTCCTCCTTGTCACCTTCTTCTGAACTATCTCCAGGCTAAATATCCATCTGGAGATGTGGTACCCAGAACTGTTCTCCAGGTGGAGTCTCAAAATACAGGGAAGGAGAACCAGATGTCAGCCTTGGAAGCAGAGGTGGTATTTATCAGGTTCTGACCAGTTCTGGAGAACCGGTAGTGGAAATTTTGAGTAGTTTGGAGAACCAGCAAATATCACCTCTGACTGGAGATTTTACAGTATCCTTCCCATGCCACTCCCACCAAACCATGCCCGTAGAACTGGTAGTAGAAAAAATTGAATCCTACCACTGCTTAGAAGCCATATTTTACTTAGAAGCTTTGAGGCTGCCACATTCAGCGCCTGGGAATTTGGGAAGGGAGATTACATAGAGAGGTGGAAGATTAGACTCAACAACATTCTTTACCCTGCACCTGGAGGGGAGCTTGTAGAGGAATGTCTCCAGTTTGCGACAAAGATTTGATTGAGCCATGTGATGGACTGATGGATGCAGGGGATGGATCTTTGAGTTTCTTTTGGGGAAGGAAAAACCCAGAGTTCTCAGATTTGGGTTTTCCCACATGTGCCAATATGACAACTCTAAATAAAATGGAGCTTTGAGAAAATGCCTGACATGGAGTTTGTTGGTTTGGATTTTGTGAATTGGAATGCTGACACCAGAACTGTGATAGTCCTTGTAACAGCCTTGACTGAGGCCCGGCCCAGTTTATATGGATGAATGCAAAGGGCAAACCCAACCAATGATCTGCTCCACCCACCATGGCTTAATCATCATCAGGGGAACCTTGGCCACTCTTCTCTTTTCACCTCTACCCCACCCAGGCACCATGGAGAAGTCATCACCCATCTTCAAATGACAACCAAGGAGAACCACAAGTTTGCAATGCAGAATGGTTTTTTTTTATTAAAGTGCCAAGAAAACATTGGAAGAAGCCATCGAGGATTCCAAATAGTGCAAAGAAATGAAGACCTCCTTTTTAGACAAATAATTTTAGAGGAAATGAGGCCCTAGATGTTTGGAGAGCATCCTTCATTCATGTGAAGCCCTTGACCAATCAATTTGGCAGGGGGCTAATTTCACAGGAAGACACAATGCTAACTATTGTTGGAATATCAAAGAAGAATACAAGTGGTGAAGTAACTCTAGAGAAGATGAAAGAGAGCTGTGAAAGCTAAATGCAGGCCCATGGAAGGCCCAGACACACCTTAGCCAACCTTCTGAAATCCGTTTTGGTCAGGGAGAGTCCGGGTTAACTTAACAAGGGTTGCAGGGAAGAGTGCAGATGCTCCCTCGGCGACCGAAACGCCCCAGGCGGCCTCCATAGTAGCCACCGTAACGTCCATAACTTCCAGCAGCACATGGGGTGTAGCCTCCAACAGCGACAGGCTCACAGCTGGCAGAGAGGATGGGACCAGGGAGGGTGACCACAACTGAAGGGGGCTGGATGGTCACTTCAGATGCTGGGATCTGGTTGATGCAGGAGGGGATGACTCCACCCAGGGTGCCCAGGCTTCCTGAGGTTTCAGCCAGGCCTCCAGATCCATAGCCCAGTCCAAGACCTCTGTAGCCGTATCCCCAAGGTCCACATCCAGATGACCCAAGTCCGACAACTGGGGCGGAAGCACAGGATGGGACAGCACAAGAAGGTCCACAGTAAGGCATGCCTGGTGATAGGACTGAAAGAAGAAGGAGACAGTGTTGATGTACACCAACCAAGGGTGACCAAAAGGAATTGTGGAAGAACATAGTTATGGTATCCCATCCAGGAGTGGTGGGTGACTTCCAAAGTCAGTAAAATTAGAGATCTTCTGAATTATCCATTTGGTTTAATTTAACTGGTCTGTGAACATTTGAAGCTCTTTTGGCATTATACCACAGCATCAGTTTTCTAGATCCAATGTTCTAAGAAGTCAACAATCCCCAAGTCTACTTGGCATAGGAAGATCCAAGTCCTCCAAATTCTAATTAGTCTACTACACCAGCTTTAGATATTCTCCAATATTTATACATTATATTTTCATTCTCTGAGCTTTATAGCACCTGTACACCATCAGAATCTCCCATGTTAGAACCTAATACAAATGTAGTGGTAGCACCAAAACATATCCTATCTTGAGTTCTGAATTACCCTAAAATTGGAGGTGTTTGGTTGGGTTTGAGAGCATCTGAGGATCATTAAGAAGCATTGGAATTTGTAAACTTTAAGGAATAACTAGGCTCATCGAGGGCTGAAAGAAAGATACTCTTCAACCTCTTCTCCAAAGCAGCAGAAGACAGAATAAGTAATGGATGAAAACTAATGAAGGAGAGATTCAACCTGTAACTAAGGAGAAACTTCCAAACAATGTGGACAATTAACCAATGGAACTGCTTGCCTTCAGAAGTTGTGAATGCTCCAACACTGGAGGTTTTAAAGAAGAGATTGGACAGTCATTTGTCTGAAATAGTTTAGGGTCTCCTGCTTGAGCAGAAGGTTGGACTAGAAGACTTCCAAGGGCCTTTTCAACTTTGTTATTCTATTATTCTGATACTGATTATAATTGTTCAGGCTGAGCTCAGTTTCTGGTGGCTATATGGCCAGAATTGCATAGTTTTCATGACAAAAACCCAAAAGGACTTGTCATTGTTTTTCTCCTGAGTGTCGTTCCAACTTTCCAGTCTAGCCTACAGATTCCATGGTAGTGTCCCACCATAGATTCCCTGACTTAATTCTGTTTAGCCTTCCAAGCAAATTCAGACAGACAGATTCTACTACCCAAGTTTTGAGTATTCCAAAGCTGTCAATAAACTTTCTGTTTCCTACAAAGGTAAGAGAGATCAATTTACCTGTTCCTCTCAGGAGAAGAAGGCAAGAGAAGGCGAAATGTGAAGCTGTTGGAAATCCTGTGGAAGACTGGTGTTTTTATACTGTCTTCCTAGTGTCCCAGTGAGCGGACAAGAATGCCTTCACTTCACTAACTGGTAATTAATCACCATTAAAATCTGCTGTTCCTGTCCTTTGAAAAAAATATTTTAAAACCCTGAAGGCATTCCATGGAAAAGATTCTGCTGTTGTCAGCACAGGATAACACAAATGGCCTAAAACATGTTAGATAATTTGCTTCCTTCCTTTCCTTTTTACTTTTTTACAGAAGCTTGCAACTTTCAAGATGGGAAGTGGAATGTAGGGAGAAGATTGAGATTTGCAAATGGGCGAAAACTCTGTAGGACCTTTCAGTTGAATCTGAGAACAAACAATGAGATTGAGTTCCTTTATTTATTGTTCCTCATGTATCACATCTAGCCTCCTTAGTTTTGACCATGGTTTGTTGAACAAACCACAACAGGTTCTCAGTTGCCTACCTGATTTTGTGTCAGCCAGTGGGTCATGGTTAAAAGGACGTTGTAGAATTATCAGGTCAACAAAGCTTTGGAGAACCACTTCCAACAATGACCATGTAGTAGCAGATAGGTCAATGTTCACATGTATTATGGAGTGCTGATCCTTCATTTTCTGGAGAAGTACCTGGCCAACTGTAGAGAAATACACCATATCCATGAATGTCCATGTTTCTTTGTTGTGTCCCAATATAAAGAGTCCCATTTGGAGGCTAAATTTGGATGATCTGGAACTTGCACTCTCTCTGAAGCCATATTCACACAATAAACTCCATGTAAAATAGGGTTGCTTAGGTTTTGGTTCTATGTGCTGAACAAACTTAGATGCTCTGACTGACCAATCAATTGACAGAGTGTGTAAACCCCAACAATTGGGACCCAGTTCATAGATCAGGGTCAAAGAAGCCATAATTTATTGGAATGAGTTTTAACAATAATGATATGGGATGCTATGTTTTGCAAATGATTGTGCAAGTACATTAATGTAGAATCCTGGTCTGATACTAGAAGGAAGGTGGAACCATTATTCAAAACCTACCAGCTCCATTCACACAATCAGTTTCCTGAGCGCTCACAATACATATAACCTAAATGAATTTCATCAGCTGGAATTTTTCAACATGCCAACACAAAAGTCCTCCCCACACTTAACACTAACCTAGTCATAGAATAGTGGAACAATCTTGAGGAACATCTAGTCTAACCCTCTGCAATATGAAGAAAAACCAATTAAACCAGACTGAGAGGTGGATGTCCAGCCTCTTCTCAAAAATTTTCAGAGGTGGAGAACCCACAAAGAAATGTGTCGGCGTTCCAAGTAATGCATCCAGAGAAAACAAAATGTTTTACTGGTGTACAGAACTGACCATGAAAATTCTAGATGGCCAGCTGGGGAGAAAAGTTATGACAAATCTAGACAGCATACAAAAAAGCAGAGACATAACCTTGCCAACAAAAGTGCATATAGTCAAGGCTATGGCTTGCCAGTTGCAATGTATGGCTGTGAAAGCTGGACCATAAGAAAGGCTGAGCACCAAAGAATTGAGGCCTTTGAACTATGGTGCTGGAAAAGACTCCTGTGAGTCCCTTAGACTGTAAGGCGATCAAACCAGTCAGTCCTAGAGGAGATCAACCCTGACTACTCTTTAGAAAGCCAGATCCTGAAGATGAAACTCAAAGATTTTGGCCACCTAATGAGAAGGAAGGACTCCCTGGAGAAGAGCCTAATGCTGGGAATGATGGAGGGCAACAGAAGAAGGGGACAACAGAGAAGGAGGGGGCTGGATGGAGTCATGGAAGCAGTCAGCATGAGCTTAAATGGACTCCAGGAGATGGTAGAGGACAGGAAGGCCTGGAGGAACGTTGTTGCGATGGGTCAGACACAACTTTCTGAATAACAACAACATACTTTTTTACTTCTGGTCCTCCTTTTTCTTCCATGGAAAAGAGTTCCTAACGATCTTCCCTAGGACATTCTGAGCACTGATTTTTTCTTTTTTTTTTTTTTTNGACATTCTGAGCACTGATTTTTTTTTTTTTTTTTGGTAGTACCTGATAGAAGTGCATCTACTGGTTATTCATGTAGTTCAAGTAGCATCAAGAAATACAGGCTCAAAAAGTGTAAAGGGTTGCCATATAAGTCCAACCTTGAAGTCTGTGGGAAGAAGGGTCTCCTTATTGATGTTCTCCTTGGTGGTAGGACCTTTCCAAAGCCATGATTTAGCATGAGAAGAGGGTGAAAAACTTTCATTCTCCAAGGTTGTGGATTGGTTTCTGGACATCTCGTTACCAGGCTGGGCAACATCTTCAGCAAAGTTTAGATATCAGTGTTCTTCTGTTTCTGAGGGCTTTAGTGTGGGTGTATCAAGTGAGGGTCTTCAGATGGGTCAGGTGTGAGTCACCAGTGAGTCTTGTGATGGGTTTTGTGATGAGGAGGTTTCATCAAGTCAGGGTCATTGGGAGATGAACTGATGATAGGGAGGGGCTCTTGTGTGGGTTGGTTGAGGGTCAGTGGTGCCTCTAGTTGGCGGTGGGGTTGATTTGGATTCTGAGGGGTTCACAGGCTTGTTGTAGGTCCCTGTGTCTCTTGATGGAGTTGCTTGTGGAGTGCCAGGCTTCGATGAACTCACAAGTGTGGTGGGTGGTAGCATGGCCGGTGATTGTATTGCTCACAAGATCCTCACTTGACACATCTACAAACCCTTTGTAAACATTGACCTCCCCTAAACTCCACTAAAGATGGTACCCATCCTGGTAATGAAACACTTGGAAACCAACCCACAATAGCACTTAGCAATAGTGCTTAGACTTATATACAGCTTCACAGGGCTTTTACAGCCCTCTCAAAGCGGTTCACAAGCTCAAAGGACGAACCTTCATCCTAAACTTGAGCTACTGATAATCTGTGACTTTTGCAAACCTCAGAGCCAACTTTTTGGGCTCCTTTCAGGAAAAACTAGCCAGCCTTAATGTTTTTCTCTTGGAGAACTGAATCCTACACAGGATTATTCCGATAGTATGACTTCCCAGAGTTAGACTTCACAGTCAGCATCACGAGCAAATTGGCAAATTCTTTGCGGTGGGAACTATCTGCCTCCTTTGAAGTCCTGCACTTCCTTCTGGGTGTTGCTAGCTTTTATTATTATTTATTTCCGGGTGGAACAGCCTTAAACAGTTTTCCAGAAATGTTGATACAATCAAAATTAATCTTAAATGTTTTGACCCCTGTAGCAACCTGACCTCTGTTTCAGGTAGCATCTTGGTGATAATTAAAGGTGCAGGACTTGTTGTATAATTATTTGCTTGTAAAGGAAATGGGTATGAACATATTTGTAAAAGCTTGGCAATGGATCATGTCATTTACTGTGGCAGGTTGATCTGTACTGTGATTGAGAAGATTAAAAAAAAATTAGGAATGTACACCTCTGTGAAGTTTTCCTGAGATGCTTAGCCGAGCCACATTCCAATTAAACTGGAGATATTTTTTCCCTCCAGGTAGAATGAATTTAGTCATGCCACAACATATTTGTGAATCCATATTGGGATGGAAGTGGGGTGAGAGGTTACCGTGTTGAAAAGGGATAGAAACAAAATTGAATGGGGATTAGGCAACGGGAAGAAAGAAATGGACAAGTTCACTCAGATCCAGAAAGAGTGAAATTGACTAGCTGTGCAATCTCTTCCATTCAATGAGAACATATGGAGATTCTTCGCCATCCAGGTCATGGTCCCAAAGGTGATTTTTCAAGAGACAACTGGACTTCCTTTGTTTTTCCTTGAAGATGTTTCACTTCTCATCTGAAAAACTTCTCCAGTTCTTCAGTTCAGAACTGAAGAAACTTCTAGGATGAGAAGTAAAATATCTTCAAGGAAAAACAAAGGAAGTCCAGTTGCCTGTTGAAAAAGCACCTTTGAGACACTCAACAAGTAGGAAGAAGCTAACTCAAGTCCAGAAAGGATAAAATTGACCAGCCATAAGTCTCTGTTAATCAGCAAACTAAGAAGGAGCCCACTCTGGTCCAGAAAGGGTGAAACTGACCAGCCATGAATCTCTCCTACTCAGCAAACTAAGAAGGAACACACTCAGGTCCAGAAAGGATGGAATTTACCATCCATGCAATCTCTCCCACACAACAGCTCATCTTCAAAGGCTTCCTTACTGTTTACAGTCATTTGTACCTCCCACTCACTTAATCATTTTCAGCACTATCTTCAACATTATCTCCTGTTCTTCTCCACGCATGTATGCCATCCCCACCCTTCGCCAGTAGTTAGGGAGGGTGGAACCTCTTGTTCCCAGTGTATTAAACACATACCATTTTCCCATGGACACACAATTTCATTTGGGCTGAGTCGGTGAATTGCAAGGTACAACTGGGCTTCAAAAGAGGAAGCTGGATAAACTAGCCATTGTAGAGCAATTTAATTTGCATTGAGGGTTATGATTTCCCATTATTATTCATATGAATAAGAATTTGCTTCTCGCCATTAAATCCCCATTTGGTAGCAAATATTACTGAGCTTGGAGTAGGGAGCTGCATTGAAAGTTTCCATGGCATTTAATCACACCCCTTCCTCTTATAGCAAGCTGAGGCTATGCCCAAACATTGAACTTTTTCAAATTTATGGATAATAAAATTTAAAAACCAACAATGTCAAATGTGTATTTTTATTTAAGGGTAAGATGTTCCTTGTGTCCATGATTGGCAAAATGCCTACTGCCACATGTGCTTTTTAACCCTTTCATCTGACCTTCATCTAATCTTGAAAGAAAAAGAAAAACAGGGGTATTTGTGTTGATAAATCAAAAATAGGCCTTGAAAATTGACCTTTGGGTGAGCTTACATGCCAACGAAGATCTTCAATCATCTCTGGGTTCATTAAATGATACCAAAAAATCTAGTAAATTTTCCCTCTAATATAATTCCAAAATGTATCTAATATGAAACAGATTAAAAATATGGAACATTATGGAGCAAGAAAATAGATTTATTTAAGAATGACCACCTTAAAACAGGATGTTTTACGCCTACGCATCTTGTGAACTTGTGAAGAGACAGCTTCGAGGGCTCCTGGAATGAGATTTGGGGTACAAAGATATAGATGTCCATATGTGGCCCTTGGAAACCGTTGTCCTAACTCTCAAATTTTTATTTATTTATTTATATGTATATATAAATATCATGTATGTAGAATAGAATAACAGAGTTGGAAGGGACCTTGGAGGTCTTCTAGTTCAACCCCTGCTTAGGCAGGAAACCCGATACCACTTGAGACATTTGTCCAATCTTTTCTTGAAAACTTACAGTGTTGGAGCATTTACAACTTCTGGAAACTCAACCATCACCTCCTTCTTCTTCCTCCTCCTCTCCACAACCCCCCTAACTTCCAGCCCTCATGATGTTGGGTCTACAAGAAAACAGCCAAACTCAGAGACCACCAAGGATCCCAGTTTTCTCCTCCTCTTCCTATCAAGAAAGAAACAAAGATATCCTCCAAGCCCCCTAACTCAATACATTTTTAATTCTCCTAAATGTCCTCCATCTTTGGAGGAGATGTGGAAAGGACCTTCTCATTCTCCCAGCAGGAGAATTGGGCCAAAAGAGCAGGATTTTTTCCTGCAACATTTGGGGCCCAATTTCCTTCCTTTGCTGATAACTCTGTGACAACTCTAAAAGACCAGAGAAATGTTTTTGAGTTGACATTGAATGGGGGTGGATGCTGGAGCCCTGACACTTTGGAATTTCTTCAATTCCACCAAGTAATCACCTACTTGGAAGGAAGATCCTGTCAATAAGATCCTATCTCAAAGTTTTCTAAGAGAGATAAACATCTGCCCACCGGAATGTCATTTTTGTCAACCATTTATTTTCTCAGTTCTTTTCCTGCTGACGTGTTGTTCCAAGGAAATTCAACCAGCCTGATTGGAGATGGAAGCTAGAACAGGGAGAGATGGATAATTGCAGATTGCAATTCTGTGGTAAATCTTTGATGTCTTCTGTTGTTTAAATGAGCTGGAGAGAAGACAGCTATGTGGAATGGCAAACATCTTGTCCACACAGGCCTGTTCGGGCTAAACAACTTGCAAAAAAATCCACACAGGTCAGCTTTTCGCGTTGATACACCTGTCATCCATGCACAACATGATGGTGGGCCATGAATTAAAAGCCAAACAGAACTTTATTATCCTTTTCCACATGGTATTTGCCCCACCAAGAATGTCTTTAGCACTGATCCAGGGAGATTGATTTTATTTCATTTTTTCTTTCGGAGAAATTATTTTACTCTTACCGAAACTAAAGATAAGTAAATCCTCTTTGGGTTGCACAAAAACATTCAAGAAACCCATGACAAAAGTCCTGTGATTTTTCTGGGAATCAACGCATATTTAAAAGGAAATTCAAACCATCAAATGTAGCTTGAAGTATATTTAGTAAAAAAAAAAAAAGCCCATCAGTAGATGAAAAAACTACTTATTTTTTTTGTTACCAACTCATCTGCACTACTATTACTATTAATTTTCTAATCACTCCTTATCACCCATCCACTTCCACTTGTGACTATATGACTGTAACTTTGTTGCTTGCATCCTTACGATTTATATTGACTGTTTCCTAGTATGATTTCATTGCTTCTTGCATCCTATGACTATCATTAAGTGTAGCACCTTATGATTCTTGACTCTTGATGAAGGTATCTTTTTATGTACACAGAGAGCATTTGAACCAAGACAAATTCCTTGTGTGTCCAATCACACTTGGCCAATAAAGAATTCAATTCAATTTTGTTCTATTCATTGTATCCCACAATTTTTTCAGGGAGTTCCTTGACACATCGAGTACAATGGAGGTTGTGTGAATCCATCAGTCTGGTTTCTTTGGTTCTGGAAACAGTATGGTTATGAGTTGTGTCACAGCACCACTCCAGAGGGAGAGGAGGTGGGGGCTATTTTGTTTTTACTCCCCCCTCCCCCGGTTTTTTGATTTGTGGTTTTGTTTTGTTTTCAGCCTGAAATCGATGCCTGCAAAAACTCATGGGTAGCAGTAAAACTCCGTGTCCCCAAAGCATCTCATGTCAATCTTACATTCAGCCACAGAGATGTTTTGAAATGGTTGATTAATCTCTGTTGACAGCAGAAACAAGGGAAACAAAGGAAACAAGCCTGAACAAATGAAATGGCACCCCTCTTTTTTTAAGTAAATAAATTTCAGAAGTGGAAGAGAAATGGAAATAATGTTATATGTGGATTTCCCCGAGAGAACCAGGATTTAGTTACAGCTGCTATTCCTGTTGGAATGAAGAAGCATCGAGTTTTCAGGATTTATATCTGGAGATTCCAAGACCATCCCCTTGAAGAAAAAATCTGAGATTTGCTCTTTCCCTGTGTTAATTTGTATAATCTTGAAATTTTGTTGATCTTTCTCCTTCCTTTTGTTCTCCTTCTCTTCAACTTCCTTCTCCTCCTTCTCATTTTCCTTCTCCTTTTCCTTCTCCTCCTTTTCCTTCTCCTTCTCCTCATTTTCCTTCTCCTCCTCTTTCTTCTGCTCCTCAACGTCCTTCTCCTTCTCCTCCTTCCTGCTGATGGTGGGTGAAGCAGGTCATTGGTTGGCTTTGCCCTTTGCATTGATCCATATAAACTGGGCCAGGTCTTGGTCAAGGCTGCTAGAAAGTCTCTCACAATTCTAGCTCTCTTTCCCCTCAATTCTGCCTTGCTGACACCCCTGGATAATTTTATACAATTCTGGGCACCACATTTTGAGAAGGATATTCAGTTTGGAAAAGGTTCAGGGCAAGGTGACAAAGAAGACATGGGGGTTTCTGATATAAGTTCTCCTACTTGAACAGGAGGTTGGACCCTTCCAGCTTCTTTCTTCTGCTCCTCAACTTCCTTCTCCTTCACTTCCTTCTCTTCTCCTTCCCATACCAAACCCAACCCAGATCCTGATTTCATATTCCATAACCCTTACCTATTTCTTACTACAATAGGTTGAAAGGGTCAGTGCAAGAAAAAAGAATTGAGAAGCAATTCTCAATCTTTTCCTATTCTTCTCCTGTGGGATTCAAAAGAGTGAATCCCCATGGCTCCTGCTGTGGCGAGACACACCCCGTAAGATGAGCTTTGTACCATAAACCCCAAACAACTGAAAAATAGAGGAACACCCACATGGCATTCTAAGCAACTAAAATTGTAATTATTATCTTGACATGTTATGAGTCAGACTGTGTTGGCGGTTCATTAAGTCCTGTGGGGAGTCTTCTTCAGATGCCACCAGAATGGTATAAAAGCCCTCTCTACTCCGGGAGATCTTCACAGCTTCTCTGACCAGCTTGCTCCCTTTCTACTTCTTCTCCTCAGAGCAGGTAAGTCAATTTCTTCATTGGAGTGAATTAACTTAGAGAGTTGCAACTGCCATATAGGAAAAAGAGTGAGGTTTGATTAATCTCCAGACTCTTACTAGGAGGAATAATCACTGTGAAGCAAGATCTGGAGGAGAATAACTTTTGGGGATTCATCTGAATGGAGAGGAATTTGAGCCCAGGACATTCTTCTCATCAGCTTTAGTTAAGATCTTAGAAACCTCCTAGGGAAGGAAGAGCCCTACACTAAGAAAGATGCTAGAGCACAGGCAAAGTTCTCAATGATAAACAAGGATAGGATACTTAGAAGGGCACTTCATATCTTCATAGTCTCTATGTCAGAAGCTCTCAGAGCTTCTCCAAAATGTATTTAAGTGGTCTTCAGAAAAATGCTGATCATTTTTACTAGATCCTCTGGTAATTCTTTCCTGTAGTGGATCTTCATAGTTCTTGGAATTCAAGAGCAATTCCAGATGGAAACTTTCTTCCATTTTAGTTTAGGTTATGACCAAGGCTGGGTTTGCTTGGTGGAGCAGGTTGAAGTTCTAATATTTGCAGTCATACAAGATGCTAAGCTTGAGTAGCTGGAAGCTGTGGTTAATTTGAAGGGGGGGTTGACTTTATGACTCATTATTCTGTGCACCTAAAGGATGGATTATTATCTAATTAATCATGCTGTGCAAAACCAGACAGAAGATTGACATGAATCAAATGAACAAATGTCGTTTGTGCACATGGTCCCATCCTCTGGAATCTTCTCTGAGTCCTTCATGATTCTTTGGCATTCTCTCTCTCCTCCCATGGTCAACTTGGTTGTGTAAATGTTTCATTTCAGACCTACCTTAATTGTTCTACAAACAATGGCTTGCTGTGGACCATCTTGTGCTGTTCCATCTTGTGCTTCTGCCCCCGTCGTCGGACTCGGGTCAACTGGCTGTGGACCATGGGGATACGGCTCATGGGGATACGGCAACAGAGGTCTTGGTCTTGGCTATGGTTATGGCTCTGCTGGGTTCGCTGAATCCGCTAGGAACCTGGGCACCTTGGCCGGAGTCATCCCATCCTGCATCAGCCAGATTCCAGCATCTGAGGTGACCATCCAGCCCCCTCCAGTCGTGGTCACCCTCCCTGGTCCCATTCTCTCTGCCAGCTGTGACCCCGTCGCTGTTGGAGGCCACACCCCATGTGCCCCCGGAAGTTTTGGACCTTACGGTGGCTACTACGGAGGCCGCCTGGGGCGTCTCGGTCGCCGGGGCAGCATCTGCTCTGTCGGACGCAGAGGTAGCCTGTGCACCCTCCCTTGTTAAGTGAACCTGGACTGTCCATGACCAAAAACAGATGTGAGAAGATCGGCTAAGTCCTATGAGCCCTGCTCTGTGTGTATACAGCTATCACAGCTCCCTCTACTCTACATTTTTCCCATTGCTTGTATTCTTTTCTGGCATTCCAACAAGGACTTAAGGCAGATAAGTTATCAGTCAAGGCCTTCATGTGAATAATGAAAGCCCTGCAAACATCAAGGGCCTCTGAGATTATTTGTCAAAGGGGAGGTATTCATTTCTTTGCACTGTTTGGAACCCCTGATGGCTTCTGCCAATGTTCTTTCTTTGCACTTTAATAAAAGCTATTCTGCATTGCAAACTTGTGGTTCTCCTTGGTTGTCATTTGAAGGTGGGTGAAGTCTTCCCTTGGTGGAGGTTTTCTCCATGGAGCCTCAGTGGGTAAGGGTGGAAAGAGAAGGTGGGCAAGGTTCCTCTGCTGATGAATAAGCCATGGTGGGTGAAAGAGATCATTGGTGAGTTTCCCCTTTGCATTCATCCACATAAACTGGGCCAGGTCTCAGTCAAGGCTGCTAGAAAGACCTGTGGAGGTCTCGGCAATGGTGGTCTCGGCTATGGAGGTTATGGCTATGGAGGTTATGGCTATGGAGGTTATGGCTATGGAGCTGGTGCATTTGGCCGAAACCTCAGAGCCTGGGCACCCTGGCCGGAGTCATCCCCAACCCATCAACCAGATCCCACCCTCTGAGGTGACCATCCAGCCCCCTCCAGTCGTAGTCACCCTCCCTGGTTCCATCCTCTCTGCCAGCTTGTGAGCCTGTCGGCGTCGGAGGCCTCACCCATGTGCCCCTGGAGGTATTAGATGCTTAGTTTCTGCGATCTCGGAGGCCGCCGGGGGCGTCTTGGTCGCCGTGGCCAGCATCATCTGCAATCCTTGCAACCTCCCCTGTTAAATAAACCAGGACTCTCCACGATTCAAACCGGACTTTAGAAGATTGGCTAAGGCATGTCTGATCCTACACTAGGCCCACATCTAGCTTTCACAAGTCTCTTTCATCTCTTTCTGAGCCATCTTCAGCAGCGAGTAACTTGCCTTCCTGTGAAATGAGCCCCCCTGTTAAATTAAGAAGGGAAGGATTTCGAATTAAGTAATGAAGGACATTGTCTCTTCCTTTCCAAACAGGAAATGTGGATGGCTTTGAAGTGCTTTGGCACATCTGCATGGTTTTCTTTTAATGCTTTCTCTGTGCACTTTAATAAAAAGCGATTCTGCATTGCAAACTTGTGGTTCTCCTTGGCTGTCATTTGAAGGTGGGCGAAGTCTTCCCTTGGTGGAGGTTTTCTCCATGGAGCCTCAGTGGGCAATGGTGGAAAGAGAAGGTGGGCAAGGTTCCTCTGCTGATGAATAAGCCATGGTGGGTGAAAGAGATCATTGGTGGGTTTCCCCTTTGCATTCATCCACATAAACTGGGCCAGGTCTCAGTCAAGGCTGCTAGAAAGTCTATCACAATTCTGCTTCTCCTTCCCCTCGATTCTGCCTTGCTGACAACACATCTGGAGAAGTTTGCATAATTCTGGGCATCACAGATGAGAAGGATATTCGGTTTGGAAAAAAGGTTCAGGGCAAAGTGAACAAGAAAGACATGGGAGCTTTCTTTGGTATAGGTTATCCTACTTGAGCAGGAGATTGGACTAGAGGATCTTCAAGGTTTCTTCCAACTCTGTTCTGCTTGATTGATTGGCTGAGAACAATCTTGTATGATGAGAGGCCTAAGGACATGAGATGTTTAGTATCAAGTCAGCAAACCTCTGGGAACCACCATAGGTTCTACTCTAGGATCAGCGTCCATGTCCATGAAGTGAAGGTACAATCAAAACACACCCTCTTAATGGGCTCCAAACCAGAGTAACAATTGCAGGTTGCCAGATCTAAAATTTAATTGATCAAATAAAGTTATCCGAAGCATGAAGGCAATGAGTTTGATTCCCTGAGAGGCTTTGAACTCTCATGGAACAACATCTGGTTTCTCACCTCTGAAGATGCCCTATCAAGATGAAACGGCTAACGTCATATTTCCTATGGTCGCTTTTTTTTTTCTGAGAACCCACAGGATATATATACTATTGTTTAAAAAGAGAAATGTCACCTTCCTTAAAGGTGGTGGCAAAGAGGGCATCTCATGGTGGGCATGACGCAACAATAGGTCAGCCTATTTCTCCAAAAGCACCTGAAGGTAGGACAAGAAACAATGGATGGAAACTAAACAGGGAGAGATCCAACTTACAAATATGGAGAATTTTCCGATAGTTAGAACACTGGATCAGTGGAATGGTTTTCCTCCAGAGGTTGTAAATGCTTCATCCACTGGAGGTTTTCAAAGAAGAGACTGGACAGCCATTTCTTTGGAATGGTCTACAGTCTCCTGCTTCAGCTAGAAGACCTCCAGGCCCCTCCCAACTCTGTTATTCGCTTTATTTCTGTTTAAGGAGACTAGGGGTGACATGATAGCAGTCTTCCAATATCTATGGGGCTGCCACAAAGAAGAGGGAGTCAAGCTATTCTCCAAAGCACCAGAAGGCAGAACAAGAAGCAATGATGGAAACTCACCCAGGAGGGATGACCCAACCTAGAACTAAGGGCTAATTTCCTACAACTGGAACAATAACCAACGGAACAGCTTCCCTCTGGAAGTTGTGGGTGCTCCAACACTGGAGATTTCAAGAAGACACTGGACAGCTTGAAAATAGTTTTAGGTTTCCTACTGAGCAAGGGGGTTGGGCTAGAAAAGACCTCCAAGGTAGAGTGGTTTTCAGCAGATTCTGACCAGTTCTGGGAGAACCGTTATCAGAAATTGTGAGTAGTTTCAGAGAACCAGCAAATCCCACCTCTGACTGGCTTCTGCCCCGACCTATTCTCTGCCTCCCATTGAGTCCCGCTGATCGGCTGGGTCTTCTTTTTGTTGCCTTGCCAAGGAGAACGGAGCTGGAAAGCAGGTTAGTGGGGTGGGGAAGGAATGGCGATTTTGCAGGTTCCTTCCCCTGCCACGCCCTCCAAGCCACGCCCACAGAACCAGTAGTAAAATATTTTGAATCCCACCACTGCTCCAAGGTCCCTTCTGTTATTCTGTTATTGTGTCATTCTGTGGTATCTCTTTCCCATTTTTAAACTCTTTGTTATTAGAGCTTAAGGTAGGTTGCCCTGTAGATGCCATTCTGGCCTGATTTGACTCTTCAGAACAGACAAATCAAAGTCCACAAGAATAGAAAGTTATTGTTACTGTAGACAATCATGATGACCAGAGAGTAAAAGGTTTCAGCAGGAATGAGGTCCTATTGCTAGCTGTTTTCTCCAGGATTGCTCATCAAAGCGTGAGAACATAGAATTTAGGATAACACTTACAGTAAATTCTTTCCTCTCTGGAGATATGCTGTGGCCTTTGCAAGGAGACCATGTTTCTAGATCCCTCATCTCAGCCAGGGGTGATCCCTAGGTAGGGTCTCTTCATGGAAAGGCTGTGCTAAGGAACTGCACCCTGAGTTGGCTGAAACCATCATGGGATGAAGGACCTGCTGCATTTTTTGTGCTGTGCTAAATCTGCTTAGAACAGCTGGATGAACAAGGATTGGAAGAAGAATGGAACATTCTGGGAGTTCATGGAATCTTCTGGAATTCCCCAAAGGAATTGACTGACTGACTGACCGACTAAATAAATAAATAATGAATGAAATGGATTTTTTTTAAGTATGAGCGATATATGCAATGGTTTAGAGAATCCTGGAAAGACTTGGCTATATGACCCATCTAGAGCAAACTAATAGACTGTATCTCTTGCATTGATAAATTCTGATCCATCATATTTCCAATCAAGGCAACTATTCAAATTTTTGATCCAAGCGGGAAGAACCAGCAGGGATCACTGCTGGAGGAGAGGATCAGTGGTATCTCTGCATGATTTGGGTTCTGATCTTCTGCCTAAGTCCTTGTCTTTTCTGAGAGGTTCAACCAATCCCTTGACAACTGAAGGTGAACCTCAACAGATATTCCTTTGTCAGAATGGGGTTCAGGTTCTGGGTTAGGGTTAGGGTTAGAAGACCTAAGAGTGCAAGAGAGGGGAAGAGAAGATGGTGGAAATCTGGTGGTGGCCATAAAGTGGCCATTAATGGTGAATGAGATGCCACCATGGAGGAGATGCCTACTATGAGTCTTGAAAATTCATCATTAGCTGCAGGGAGACCATCTCATCCAATGTACTGTAGTGAACTGTGGTGGCACAAAGGGGCAGATCTCTAAGCTTCTCTTTGCAATCTCCGTAGTGTGGACCCTTGGGAGAAACCAACGGTTGGTCTTAGAAGGACCTTGATTTGGTTCATTTCTTAGTGGAAGCCCCGGAAGGCAGGCTCTTGTCTTTTGAGGACAAGAGTCTCCCACTTTAATTTAATTCACAATAACCCATGCTACCAAGGATGGAGCGCAATGAAGGCAGAGACGTGGTTCAATAAAGCACATTTTATTGGAGACACAGAAGGGACATTAAGAGACACACAAGAGCTGGTGAAGGCTTGTATATATAAGCAAAGGGAGCAGGATGTTGAGCTGTTTTAAAGCAAAGTTGGTGCGGGGGGAAACAAAGACTAAGAGAAGTCCAACAGGGTCACCAGTCAAGGGGTCCATGCTGCCTGAGCTTTTAGCCAAAGCACCAGATCTATAACCATACCGAATGAAGGACCTCTGTAGCCATGATGTTTGCCAGAGCTTCTGATACCTTGACTATGTAGTTCTCTGCTGGTTTGTAAAATACGGGGGGAAAAATACAAGCAATAGGATCTAGAGCAACCTGGAGCAGGCAGAGGAGAATTAGATGAAACTGCAGACAGGGCAAAAATAGGGCCTTAGCCCAATCTTTTGAAATCTGTATTTGGTCATGGCAGAGTCCTGGTTTACTTAACAGGTGGAGTGCAAAGGATTGCAGATGATGGCTGCCACGGCGACCAAGACGCCCCAGCCGGCCTCCGAGATAGCCAGAACCTAAGTGTCCAATACCTCCAGGGGCACATGGGGTGTTGCCTCCAACGGTGACCGGGTTCACAGCTGGCAGAGAGGATGGGACCAGGGAGGGTGACCACAACTGAAAGGGGGCTTGATGGTCACCTCGGAGCTGGGATTTCGGTTGATGGGTTGGGGGATGACTCCAGCCAGGTGGCCCAGGCTTCCTGAGGTTTCGGCCAATGCACCAGCTCCATAGCCATAACCTAAACCATTGCCAAGACCTCTATAGCCGAGACCTCCATAGCCATACAACCTCCATAGCCATAACCTCCATAGCCGAGACCTCCACAGCCGCGACCCAACCGAGACCTCTGGGCACAAGCTGATCCGAAGCCAACACTTGGGGTGGGAGGCGCAAGATGGCACAGTACAAGAGGGTCCACAGCAATCCATCGGTGTTGAGTTGTGAAGTGAGTCTAATGTAAGAAAATGGAGAGAGTATGTGAGAATTGCATTCAATTAATTTCTATCACCATATCCTTGCTCTTCCGTCAACAAACACAATAGTTTTAACAGGATTTGATTTGCTAGGACTGCGGACTGGGGTGAATGGTAGCCTCTAACTGATCTTCTCAAGCTAGGCTTCCTTGACTTGAAATGGTCAGGAGGCTCACAAGTAGAGGCCATTCACTTTGGAAGGCAGAGCTGGAAACCTATTCCTTCCCTTTCCAGAAGGGAGAAAAAAAATTTGAAGAAATAATCAGACTTTAAAAATGAGGCTTTCTTTTAGCTTCCCAATTATTTCAGAAGTCCGATTTAGATCCAATGTGATGGCCCTTGGGCAACTGGCTTCAACTGCTTCAACTGTGAAGTAAAAAAAGAAAAAAAGAAGGTTCTGGAAAAAAGCAGAGGCACTCTGGTCCTATAACCTGGCCAAAAAAAATCAAATAGCAAACTCCCAAAATGACTTCTTGAAACACTGAACAAGAATTCTGGCCTATGGTGAGGTCCATATTTTGAAGTGCCTCAGATTTTTACTTGAAGATACACCTCAGCTATCTCAAAAAGACTGGATTGCTTTCATTCCTCTCTCTCCCATTCTTCCCCTCTCCCTTCCTCCCTTTGACATTCCCTTATTCTCCCTTTCTCTCTAAACCCTGAGCCCTGAAACTTGAAATGAACCCTTCCTACTCCTTCAAATAGAACACCAGAAGCTGGTTCTGAAAGCAGATGCATTCAGAAGCATTCTAGCCCCTGATGAGGTCCAAATCTTGCAGAATCTCAGATTCTGGCTGGAAGATCTACCTCANTCGGAGAGAAGTAGTGAAGACAGGAGAGTCAACTACAAGCAGATGGTACTTCAGAGTGCAGAGAGGGTTTTTATACCATTCCCTCTGCGTCCTCAGGAAGATGGGGCTCATAAAACTTCAATAGGCTTCCTACAATTTGCATTTCCGGCATTCAAAAAAACAAAACAAAAAGCACTTCATTCAGCACAAACTGTCACATTGCCATTGTAAGGTGCGATAATCATGTCACCACAAATAAGCTACTACTTCTTTTGTTCTTCCTTTGTAGTATGCAAGTCAGATGTTTCTGTTTATCTGATCTTGGAAGTGAACAACACCCATGGGGTGGAGATGAAGACAAGATCAAAGCTGGATTGTTGTTGTCAGCAGTGACTCTGTGAAAATGACAACATTTTTGTGGATCAGCACAGAGACCCAAGGATACCTTTGACTTCAAGGTGGAGAGCTTGTGACTCTGCAGGTTTCCCTGAACCTATCCAACACGTGGCAATATAGAAAAAGAGTATTCCCAAGGCCTTATTGAAAACCAGTTCACCCAAGTTCCTTTTGATCCTGAAGCTACATGCTCCAGGTTGACTCTACTCTGCAGTGATGATTGGAAGGAGCAACATCCTGGAGGTCTCATCACCAGTTCCAGAACCTCAAAGTTGAACTTTCTCCATGATGGTTCTCCTTTCTGAACTACCTAACCCAAATATTTTGACCAACCCAATTTTAGGTAAGCTTTCATAGAGCCATGAAAACATGTCTGATCTGGAGACATTTGAAGCAATGTGAAGAACATATACTGCTGTTGGCATACAAGTTCTCAAGCTCTGATAATGATGGTTTGTTCAAATAAATTAGTTAACATGACTTAGCAGGGTAGATAAATCCCACTTTCTTTTCCATAACAACAGAGTTGGAAGGGACCTCTATATTCCCACACTTGTTGTATACAGGTTCTACTACATCACTCTAAGAGGTGATCATTCAGCCTTTCGTTGAAGGCCCCCCATGAAAGCTTCCAAACCGTATGTTTGTGTTCTCTCTCTCTCTCTCTCTCTCTCTC
>BHFT01040301.1:0-10080 GCA_004320025.1 Laticauda laticaudata
TGTTGCGTCATGCCACCATGAGATGCCCTCTTTGCCACCACCTTTAAGGAAGGTGACATTTCTCTTTTTAAACATAGTATATATATCCTGTGGGTTCTCAGAAAAAAAAGCGACCATAGGAAATATGACGTTAGCCGTTTCATCTTGATAGGGCATCTTCAGAGGTGAGAAACCAGATGTTGTTCCATGAGAGTTCAAAGCCTCTTCAGGGAATCAAACTCATTGGCCTTCATGCTTCGGATAACTTTATTTGATCAATTAAATTTTAGATCTGGCAACCTGCAATTGTTACTCTGGTTTGGAGCCCATAAGAGGGTGTGTTTTGATTGTACCTTCACTTCATGGACATGGACCTGATCCTAGAGTAGACCTATGGTGGTTCCCAGAGGTTTGCTGACTTGATACTAAACATCTCATGTTCCTTAGGCCTCTCATCATAAGATATGTTCTCAAGCCAATCAATCAAGCAGAACAGAGTTGGAAGAAACCTTGAAGATCCTCTAGTCCAATCTCCTGCTCAAGTAGGATAACCTATACCAAAGAAGCTCCCATGTCTTCTTTGTCACTTTGCCCTGAACCTTTTCCAAACCGAATATCCTTCTCATCTGTGATGCCCAGAATTATGCAAACTTCTCCAGATGTGTTGTCAGCAAGGCAGAATCGAGGGGAAGGAGAAGCAGAATTGTGATAGACTTTCTAGCAGCCTTGACTGAGACCTGGCCCAGTTTATGTGGATGAATGCAAAGGGGAAACCCACCAATGATCTCTTTCACCCACCATGGCTTATTCATCAGCAGAGGAACCTTGCCCACCTTCTCTTTCCACCCTTGCCCACTGAGGCTCCATGGAGAAAACCTCCACCAAGGGAAGACTTCGCCCACCTTCAAATGACAGCCAAGGAGAACCACAAGTTTGCAATGCAGAATCGCTTTTATTAAAGTGCACAGAGAAAGCATTAAAAGAAACCATGCAGATGTGCCAAAGCACTTCAAAGCCATCCACATTTCCTGTTTGAGAAAGGGAAGAGACAATGTCCTTCATTACTTAATTCGAAATCCTTCCCTTCTTAATTTAACAGGGGGGCTCATTTCACAGGAAGGCAAGTTACTCGCTGCTGAAGATGGCTCAGAAAGAGATGAAAGAGACTTGTGAAAGCTAGATGTGGGCCAGTGTAGGATCAGACATGCCTTAGCTAATCTTCTAAAGTCCGGTTTGATCGTGGAGAGTCCTGGTTTATTTAACAGGGGAGGTTGCAAGGATTGCAGATGATGCTGCCACGGCGACCAAGACGCCCCCGGCGGCCTCCGAGATCGCCAGAACCTAAGCATCTAATACCTCCAGGGGCACATGGGGTGAGGCCTCCGACGCCGACAGGCTCACAGCTGGCAGAGAGGATGGGACCAGGGAGGGTGACTACGACTGGAGGGGGCTGGATGGTCACCTCAGAGGGTGGGATCTGGTTGATGGGTTGGGGGATGACTCCGGCCAGGGTGCCCAGGCTTCCTGAGGTTTCGGCCAATNTCGGCCAATGCACCAGCTCCATAGCCATAACCTCCATAGCCATAACCTCCATAGCCATAACCTCCATAGCCGAGACCTCCATTGCCGAGACCTCCACAGCCGAGACCCCAACCTCTGGCACAAGCTGATCCGAAGCCAACAGCTGGGGTGGAGGCGCAAGATGGCACAGTACAAGAGGGTCCACAGAAACCCATGGCTGGATGGAAGAGCTGTTGGAGGAAAAAGAAGAACCATGGGTTTTGTGATTAACACCCAGAGCACGAATGGCGTCCAAGAAAAAAAAGAAGACTCTTCCTGGTATCCTGGACAGGAAGCCCTCAACATACGCAATAACAGAGTTGGATGAGACCTTGGAGGACTTCTAGTCCAACCCCCTGCTCAAGCAGGAGACCCTCAACCATTTCAGACAAATGACTGTCCCATCTCTTTTTAATGACCTCCAGTTTTGAAGCATCCACAACTTCTGGAAGTAAGTCAAAATCACACCTGGGACTGTCATAAATGTGTGCTTATTTTCAAACACTTTAATTCTGATCCCATTGCCAAGTGGAACAGTTCTTAAGTGAGTTTCACTTTTTTTTACAACCTATTTTGGCTTGGTCATTAAAAGAATCCAGGTTTCCCTGTTGGTTTTGCTTCTTGGAAGTCACCTAGAAAGCTCATAAATTGTGACCATATGAGAGCTTGGGACATTGCAACTGGTTAATCATGGGATCAAGAAGTAATTGTTTCGTCTTTTCTCAAAAACCTTCAGAGACGGCTACAACCCCTATCAGACAGCTGTTCCACAGTTCTACAAATCTGGAAGTTTTCCCTAACATTTCTCTCATTCTGTGACAAACATGTTTTCTGAATGCTCAGAGCTCTTAAAGGTCTTAAAGGTCCTTCCTTCCTTCCTTTCATCCATCAGATTCTGAGTATAATATTGTCAGTCTTCCATGCCACCCCATTCCATGAAACCAAGAGCCATAACAGTCCAGAAAGGCATCTCAGATACAAGGGACTTACCAGAGAGACTCTTGGAGAAGCAGTCAAGAGGAGGAGATGAAGCTGATGGAAACTCTCGGCAGGAGAAGCTCTTTTATACTGTTTTTCTGTCCCCACCACTTATTTAGAGACGCCCCCTTTTTTACCACAGGGTTTCATTAATAAGCAGTTTCTGCATAGTTTCATCCCTCTGATGCAAATTATTTTAATAAGTAGAAATAGGTAGTTGAAGACTTAGCATTTTATCAACCACAGAAATTGTAGTTGTCCCTTTGATCTTTTCTTTTTTTGTTTACATGAACATCATTCATTCATTCAAAGTACGATGAATGAATGAATGAATGAATAAACGAACAAGTGAGTGAGTGAGTGAGTAAGTGAGTGAAGGCATGACACATGGAAATTGTTATTGAGGGACCTGGTCTATTCCTAGTATCACCATCTCTCTTCATGTTCTTACAAGGTGAAGGCAACAATTGAAAATGACAGAAAAGGTCAACTCTTTTCTCAATATTTAAGATCAAGTAGAATTGGCATTCATTGTGCCATCATTTGTTCCACAAAGTCAGAAGTCTCCCAGCGAAGGAACCTCTACTGATGGATTTCCATCACTAATAATAACTTTAAAATAATCTACTGGTATTCCTTGTTCGTTTATTTACTGACTCTGGCTTATAGGCTGCTCCAGTCCCAGAAGAAACCAGCACAAAAAAAGAGACAAAAGCAATAGAAACAAGGAGAAGCAATTCACAGCAGACCCACAATCCATATCTTGGATCTTCACCCCACTCCAAATGTGCTCCAGAACACCCATGTTTTCACACTTCTTTGAAAGTTTAGTAAAGTTGGGTTGGTCAAAATATTTCGGATAAACCAAATATTCAGACAGGGGGACTATCATGGAGAAGGTTGAAAACTGAAGTTCTGGTGGTGAAACTCCATTCATGATGGGACCTCCTGGATGCTTCCTCCTCTAGAAATCACTGCAGAGTGGGATTTATCTACCCTACTAAGCCATGTTATCTAATTTATTTGAACAAACCATTGTTATCAGAGCTTGAGAACTTGTATCCCAACAGCAGCATGTGTCCTTCACACTGCTTCAAATGTCTCCAGAACAGACATGTTTTCATGGCTCCATGAAAGCTTACCAATGTTGGGTTGGTCAACATTTTCAGGTTAGATAGTTCAGAAAAGGAGACTACCATGGAGAAAGTTCAACTCTGAAGTTCTGGACTTGGTGATGGGATCTCCAGGATGCTTCTTACTCCAGACATTACTGAAAAGCAAAGTCGACCTGCAGCAGGTGATCTCAGGTTCAAAGTCAGTTGGGGTTACTGGTTTTCAACAAGGCCTTGAGAACACCATTCTGGCATCTTCCCATATGTTGGGTAGTTTGAGGGATATTTGCAGAGTCATAAGCTACCCACCTTGAAGTCAAAGATATTCTGTGCTGATTCAAGGAAATGCCATCATTTTCATGAAGTTGCTACTGAGGACAACATCCTAGCTTTGATCTTGACTTTATGCCCGCCCTGTGGCAGTGGCGCATTTCCAAGATCAGATAAACCAAATGTTTGACCTGAAGTTGGCAAACTTGAAAGGATGCACAGATCACCCAGTAGCTTATTTGTGGTGACATGATGATTGTACCTCAGAATGCCAAGGTGACAATTTCTGCTGAGGGAAGAACCTTTTTTTCTCTTTTGAATGACTAAAAAAGAAAATTGTAGGAAGCCAAATGACGTTTTATGAGTCCCAACTTCCTGGGGACGCAGAGAGAATGGTATAAAAACCCTCTGTGCTCTCTGTAGCACCATCAGCTACATCTGGTTGACTCTCCTGTCTTCACTACTTCTCTCCGAAGCAGGTAAGACTATCGACTCAGAGAGAATCCCTCCTGGTTCTGAGCAGATGAGGTAGATGGAGGTTCTTCAAAATATGGACCTCTTCCTTCTGCTTTCAGAACCAACTTCTGGTGTTCTATTTGAAGGAGTAGGAAGACTTCATTTTGAGTTTCAGAAGTTAGAGGTCAGGGTTTGGAAAGAAAGGGAGAAAAAGAGAGTGTTAAAAGGAGGGAGAGAGAGGGAAAGAAGAGAGATGGGCGAATGGAGAGAGAGAGAGAGGGGGGGAGAGAGAGAGAGAGAGAGAGAGAGAGAGAAGGAGGGAGGGAGAGAGGGGGAACAAAAGCAGTCCAGTCTTTTTGAAATAGCTGAAGTAGATCAGTCAGAATCTGAGGTTCTTCAAAATATGGACCTCATCAAAGGCTTGAATACTTCTGCTTTTAGAATCATGCTTTCTATTTGAAGGACTACAATGGGCTTCATTTTGAGTTTCTCCTCACTCCTCTATTTTTAGCTTCCCATCCTAAGAGAACTAAATTTATGGTTAGGATACTGGAAAATAATCAGGTCTTTTTGAGATAGCTTGGATGGTCATAAAATCCAGGTTGTAACGACAAAAGATTGAGAGTGATCAGTTAACTCAACTGTTAACTAGAATGAATGACTGAGACCCAATATTGACTTCTAACTCAGAAGGCATGAAACCAGTTGAGAAGTTGAGGTCTAATTTTAGTTTCAGAGAGAGTTAACTAAAAACAAAATTGATTTTGTCCCGGAATTATTCCTCTTAAGTATAATTAAAAAAAACTACAGCAGAAAGACAAAATATATTATATTACATATATTAACAGCAGCAAGAATTTCATATGCTTAGTACTGGAAGAAAAACTCCATACCACCTGAAGGCTTTATAATAATTAAAAAATGAGAGTGTGTGGAAATTGATAAATTAATTATGGAATTAAAAGGGAAAACAGACACAGAATACAATGCAGTATGGGAAACATGGTTTATTGGATTGATAATAGATATAAGAATAGAAAATGTAAATAAAGGATATAATAAATAAGAGGGTATGAAAGTATTATGTATTGTAAGTTTTGATAGGATACATAAATGTATATATAATGTCACAGCACTGTTTAATAACTATTGGTATTATGTATACATGGAAAAAAACCTCAATGAAGCATTATTTTAAAAAATAGTTTCAGAGAAGATGACAAGAAAAATATGGGAGGACCTTTCTCCTGATCTCTTTAGGATTTGTCCATTAGCTGGCCAAAGAAAGAAGCAGACTCTTCAGCCTTAAACAAAGGCATAGGGCACAGAGCTGCACTAATATTTACAGAGTATTTTTACACTTGATGGACTTGAGACACAGAAATGCAGGTTTCTCCCCTACTTTATAACTGAGGTGGAAACATGGAGCCTGTGATTTGATGATGAATCTTGGTGACCATGCATTTTTTCTTCAAGAACATTTCTTTTTTAGTTCTCCCTGTAATCTGAGGAAGTCAGTTGGCTGAGGACCATCATGTTGGATCCAAAGTGGGCTTCAAAAATAATGGGGCTGCTGAAGGAAAGCCAAGTGCTTAAAGCTGGTCCTTTTCTTCAAAATTTTCTTCTCCCCTCTAGAAAGAGAAGGAATAGCTCTGCCTTCCAAAGTTCATGGCCTGTACTGGTGAGCCTCCTGACCATTTCAAGTCAAGGAAGCCTAGCTTGAGAAGATCAGTTAGAGGCTACCATTCACCCCAGTTCCTAACAAATCAAATCCTGGTTAAAACTATTGTGTTTGTTAGGGAAGAAGCAAGGGATATGATGTGATAGAATTAATTGAATTGCAATTTCTCACATTCTCTCTCCATTTTCTTACATTAGACCTCACTTCACAACTCAACATTCCATATGGATTGCTGTGGGATCCCTCTTGTACTGTGCATCTTGCGCCTCCACCCAAGTGTTGGCTTTATCGGAGCAGCTTGTCCAGAGGTCGCTGGTTGGGCGTCATGCGGCTGTGGAGGTCTCGGCTATGGAGGTTATGGCTATGGGAGGTTATGGCTTATGGAGGGTCTTCGGCTATAGAGTCTCGGCAATGGTTTAGGTTATGGCCTTATGAGCTGGATGCCATTGGCCGAAACCTTCAGGAAGCCTGGGCACCCCTGGCCGCGAGTCATCCCCCCAACCAATCAACCAAATCCAGGGCCTCCGATGGTGACCATCCAGCCCCCTTCAGTGTGTCACTCCCTCCCTGGTTCCCATTGCCTCCCTCCGCAGCTGTGAACCGTCACCGCTCCGAGGCAACACCCCATGTGCCCCTGGATGGGTATTGGACAACTTAGGGTTCTGGCCTGATTCTCGGAAGGCCGACTGGGGCGTCTTTGGCGGCCCGTATGCAGCATCATCTGCAATTCCTTGCGAAACCTCACCCTGTTAAGTAAACCAGGACTCTCCATGACCAGAATAAGATTTTCAGAAGATTGGCTGAAAGGCCCTATTTTGCCCTGTCTGGCAGTTGTCCAGCAATTCTCCTTGCCTGGCTCCACAAGTTACGCTCTAGTCTATTTGCTCTCTAGTTTTTATTCCCCCGTATTTTCACAACCAGCAGAGAACTACATCCTCCTGTGAAATTATCTCTCCACTAAATTGATCAGTCAAGGTATCAAGAAGCTGTGCAAACATCTTGGCTACAGAGGTCCTTCATTGGGTTATGGTTATGGATCTGGTGCTATGCTTTCAGACAGCATAGACCCCTTGACTGGTGTCACCCCTTCCACCATCAAACAGACACCATCAATCGAGATCATCATCTAGCCACCTGCTTCCATTGTGACCATCCTTGGTCCTATTCTCTTCATCAGCTGTGAGCCCATTTGCATTGGAGGCAACATACCATGTGTAATCTCTGGTTCTTTAGAAAAGTGAAGCCTAGGCTTATGGCTTTGGGAGCACATAGACACATGAACAAAAAAGAAGGTGTCTTCCAGGATATTGTGGAGATGTCTGCTTGTCTTTTTATTGCTCTGGAAAAAAAAGATTGGTCTAAGCCCATAAATGATCTAACATGGACCAAGAACATGAAGGTTATCAGGGCTTAGAATGTGAAAATTCTTTTCCCACTGGACTGGCATTTCTTCTTTCTTGTCTCAGTGTTTTAGGGCCAAGAGAAAAAGTGAACAGAAGTAATGTCATTTCTCTTTATTTGCTTTGTATGTCATTACTGTTCCTTTGATAATTGTCCACTCATGCTTTTGTTCCTATTTCTTCATTAAAACTCATGCTGCATTCTCATTTCTGAATCTCTGGTTTGTTTGTTTGTTTGAAGTCCATGCTCTTCTCAATACATCTTCTGAAGAGTGAGCATTCTCAGTACAGTAGTTCTTCTGTAGAGGCACACAATCTGCCTAAGCAGGCTAGTTTGAGTTCCAACATTTTATATGGACCACCAAACCCATTCCATAAAAATGGGAAAGTCCATTTGAACCACAAACCCAACCAGGTTGATTATGGGTCACACAAGGTATCAACTCCAAACCTAGTCAACTGGGGGAACAGTGTCTCTCCTCCACCCAGTCATTCCTCCAATGAAACAGTACAGAGGTACAGAGTTGCCCACAGCACATGATCGTTGATTGCTAAACCCAACAGGTGTTAGAATACTTATTGGCTGCTGCTCCTGAGTCCCACCTACTTGTTCCTCAAATGTCCAAAAGGAAAGGGGGGATGTAATGAAGTACCCTGAAGCAAAAGGTTATGACCTGTTTCGTTTGTTGGCATTGCTGGTTGGACGAAACCGAGGCATGGTGGTTTGTTAAGCTTCGATTGGGACATGAAGTCTACTCATTGTGGCTCAGGCGATGAACTGTGGCTAAGCAAAAGAGGACTATGATATTGTGTTCTTTCTATTTTGCCTTCTAAGAAGAACCTTCTTCATCATCAGATCTTCACGAATGGGGCTGAGAATACAAGAGGTCTTCAAAAGAGGTTATGCTAGACTGGAAGGACCTTTGAAGAGTTGACTGACCTCTGTCTGAAAGGGTTCTTGAGAACTCCAGAACCCTTGCTCTACAGGTTTACTGTATCTTGTTTTTCCACAGCTGTGGCAAAATACACAGAAGTTCACACACAATAGGTTTCACCAGGTGTGATAAAGATCTCTCTGTTGTATTCAGATCTCTTGTTATATTTTAGGATTATGGCTTATTGTTCTGGGCAAGCAGAGGTGAACTGACTGACCAGGTTAAGTCCATGATCATCCTAATCCTGTGACATTTTTATGGTTTACTTTCAAATTTGGGTCTGTGCAAGTAATTTCTGAATGTCTTCTGCACATTAAATCACATTGTAACCTTTATGCAAGCAGTAAAGGTGAACAGACAACTCTAACAGGATGTCTGTGAGGCCTCACATATTTAATTCTGCCTTAATTGTGTTTAATTTTATTTTTCTCACAACACCACAGCCAACTTGCATTTTTCCTACCTTTCTTTCTCATTACCTGGATTTAAACCCAGGGCAGGAATTTCTTGCATATTTCTTTTCAACAAGAGACCTATTTTCATATAACAGATAATCAGAGTTGGAAGGGATCTTGTAGGTCATGTAGTCTAACCCCCCACCCAAGCGGGAGACCCTACACCAATTTCTGGCAGATGGGAGTCCAATCTCTTTTTGAAAGTCTCAAGTGATGACGCTCCCACAATGTCCAAGGGCAACTTCTGTTCCATTGGTTGATTGTTCTCACTATCAGAAAGTTTCTCCTTATTTCCAGGTTCGTGTTTCCTTGAGATTGTTTATCTGTGCTTTTATTTTATTTTTCATCATTTGAGGATTATTTTTAATTTCTCCTTTTTGTATCCTGAGGGCAATCATTCAGGAACACTTTTTGTTTCAAATTAAAAAAAGAAAACATTTGCATCAGCAAACGTCAAGCCAGTTTTACAAATATAAGCTCGCGGGCATAAGAGAAGGTGCATTGTATATTGTTGTTTCAACAAGAAACTCCAGCGTCTCAGGGATGCTAATAAGGGATCAAGGAAAAGGTATGTATTTCCCACTAATTATTTGATATGCTGAGTTCTTTGTGAGCTCAGCTTTGTCAAGCATTGAGTCAGCGGAAAAGATCGAGAAAAACATTCTCGCGTCGTGTTGACATAGAGATGGCTGCAATTTTTAATTTAAATTCCTCCGCTTTTTATGAGTGTCTAGGATAACTCTTGGAGTCTGGGATGCAGGTTCATAATTTTGGGGTGCCCAGTTTAAGATATCCTGAATTTTCAGGGTCTTTCAATTTCATCTGAGCTGGTTTGCACCATCCAGATGAAGCTTTGCAAGATGGTCTCATATTTTAAACTGTGGTCAGTTTCAGAATTTAACTGGACAGAATAAGTTTATCTATCCAAGTTTCTCTCAGATAGAACTTAGCTTTTAAAGACGGATGGGGGAGAAAAAAAAATCAGGGATTATATTTTCCTTATTCTCCAGGTAAGATTTTTGAAAATGTTCCCTTGCCATCCCCTATTTGACTTTGCTCTAAGCCATGAATGAATAAATGGATGGATGAAATACCAGATTTAAAAATGTGTGAACTCCTCTCTTGGACTGCTGTCTTCTACATTGCTTCCACCTTTCTACAAGGAAGAGGAGATCAAAAATCCAAAGAAAAACCAAGAGACATGGAATTATGTGCCTGGAGATTTGTTGAAAAGGGCAATGAAGCAACACAGTG
>BHFT01040302.1:0-10914 GCA_004320025.1 Laticauda laticaudata
AAAAAGTCAGAGAGATCCTGGAGGGTGGACCATACATTCCCACTACTTTCACTGAGTCTATCAATCACACGCTATCTTAACCATCCAAGCTGTATCATCTGCCATCCCACCAGTGCATTCTTAACCCCATCCCAAAGGTATCCTGCCCCATCCACAGCTAGTCTTCAAACCCAATTCCCAAAGATATCCCTGCCCATTCCACTACTATTACCCATCCCACTCAGTATCCCGCTCCGGCCTTCCAACTCGCTATTTTACTCATTCCCAATCCAATAGCATCGCAACTAGGCTTCACCATCATTCTTAAAAAAGTTTCCCACCAAGACTCTTATTGACAAAATATAATGAACGCAAAGTCGTGTGAAAGCAATGATCAATCTTATTAATACACTAAGCTTAAAAGACCAAATTCCCACCAACGTCAATTGTCCAAAAGGCCAAAACATACAACGTCAATCAGGATAGACACACCCCAGAATCTTCTTTGGCACTCTTTACTGGTCACTTCGTGCAGGGTGTGCCCAGTTCAGACGGTCAAAAGGGTCCAGGTCGCTGTGGACGGTCGCTTGCTGCTAGGAGTGCTGGTCTGAGGTGCCCATTAGTGGGTGCCAATTGGGACGTGCCTGGTCCCGAGAAAGACAACTAGGGTACGCGTCTGTGATTGAGCGAAGCTCTCAAGACAGACTGGCCAGCCACCGCTGCAATCGTTGATGAGCTTCCTACTTCCTCCATGCCATGGGCTGTTCAAGCCCCCAGTTACCCGACAACAGATGTACTGAAGCCGGATTGGCTGGTGGGCGTGGAGCGCAAGTGAGCATTGTGTAGTGGGTGCTCGTTCTGGTCTGCCAGCTGGGCTGATGACGGTGCTGGAGTGCGCCATCAGGTGAATGTGGCGTCGGCATCTCCGCGTGTATGTGGGTGGCATCGGGATGTCGGGTGGACTCGGTGATTGTAGCATCAGTGGAACCGCGTGGCAACGTGGTGTTCTGATGAACTGTGCTGGACTGGAAGGGCTGCGTGCTGTGCTCGCTGGATAGACTCCCTTGGTAGCCGTCAGCCCTGGTAGCGGTGAGGGCCTGGCTGGAAGCTTGGAATGGAGGGACGATCATGGGGTGGAGGAGCAGACCTGGACGTGGGTGGGAGCTAGGTTCAATCTGGATCTGGAGGGTTGTGAGAGCCTCGGTATCTGTCCGCTTCACCACTGGTATTGGGTTTCCACCATGTCCATGAGGGTTGGTTCAATGTGAGGAAGGGCTTGCAGCTTTGTAGGATGTAGAGTCAGTGTGGATACCAGCCTCCTTGAGTAGAATTGGATTAATCTTTAATCTAAAATGGGGCTTGCTTCCTGAATGGTGTCTCTTATCTCAGTCAGGACAGCTGTGCTCTGCCCCTCCTGTCTGGATTCTTCTGCCCTTTCTGTGGAGGGAGCATGGGGTGGATCGGAAGTGTGGTTGGAAAGTGCCATCTCCTTCCTGCATTCGACGTGCGCCAGGGAGTCCTCCTACGGTCGCTGCCGCATCGGTTCACGAAAAGCTGCTCTGTGGGTTCTCTGTCGGATGCTCCACAGACCTGCCTGGAGACGGAGCTGTACTCTCGGTCCGGAAAGACGATACATGGCTCTCAGTCAGGCTGCCTCGAGGAGGGTTTGGTGAGAAGGGCTGCTCCTCGGTGCGGAATCCACCCTCCCCAGGAAGCTGACTGTGGCCCGATTGACGTAGGTCTCTCCGGTCCATGCACGTGACCACGAGCTGGCCAGATTTTTGAGGCTGGCAGCTTCCATACCAGGTTGTGCAGTGCTCCACAGCTGAGCGAAGCACCTCGAGTGTATGCCAGGCTCTCCGCTTCCTTTCTCCAAGCAGCCGCTTTCTGGGTGTCCCTGTAGAAGCTCAGTGTCCTTCCCGCCACTCGCCACTATCATTCTCAGCCACTCCAAGCACCCGTCTCTCAATGTTCCTACATTGAGGAAGTCATGCCTCCTCCTCCCGTTCCACATCATGAGAATGGGCTTCAGCCGCTGTTAAGGGGTGCTCCTACCTCACCACTCACCAACGCCAAGCAGACCAGCAGGACCACCAGCCTAGGACAGGATATCATTCGAGGCAAATAAGCACCAGCAGCTCCAGCAGCACAGGAATCAGCAGCAGAGCGCAGCAGGACCATCAGCAACAGGCAAGCAGGATAATAGCACAGCAGCAGCCACAGGACAGGTCAGACGCAGAGTCAAGCAGCCAGCAGTCACACACTAGCAGGACCTTAGGACAGAGCAGCTCAGGCAGTAGTAAGCACCAAGCAGTGCAAGCCAAGGGACCAGTCCCAGTGACTTAGCAGATCAGCACAAGAACACAGCAGAAAGCACACGCAAGTCAAGCAACGAGCAGAGCTCCATCGCCAAGATCACATCAGCTCTAGAAGCCAAGAGCAGAAGCCTGCAGCCCCAGAAGCAGCGAGCCCGTGCTGAGAAAAGCCCCAGCAGAAGCACGAGTGAGGGCCAGGGGTGGAGGGTCGGCCCCTCGTCCTTTTGCTAGGCTGGCAGCAGTGAGTGGGCTTTCCTTTCTTCCCCTATGGTTGTGGGATTGTCTGCTGGCAAGCTCAGGCTGCGCAGCGCGCATAAGGCTAGCAGGCTGCAGCGGTGGCAGGCAGGCGCAGCAAAGGCGCGTGGCAGGCACAGGCTTGCAGGTCAAGCGTCAGTCTGGCAAGGACATCCAAGGCTGGCAGTCAGGCCTGCAGCAAGCGCCTGGCAGGCAGGCAGGCATGGCAGGCAGGAAGGCAAACGGCAGGCAGGCCTGGTCAAGGCAGGCAAAGGCTAGTGCAGTCGATGATTGTTCTGGAAGCAGTCTCTTTTTCCTCTGAATGTGACCTGCTTGGGAGCCTGCTCCCTTTAATTATCCGCGGACGACGATAGTGACTGACACATGTATCCTCTCCTCGCTATTCGGCAGATTTTCATCAGATGCTTACGGCATCCGCCTAGGCTCATTCCGGCTCAGCCATTCCCTCACCCGCTAGGTACTTCTTCCGGCCCTCTGGCATCCGCCTGGGCTTCCCCTCTGCCATACCGCTCTCATCACATTTCTCGGCCCGTCCGCTTCTTTCCACAACTTCCGCGTATACCTGCTTTGCTGCGCTTCGTCCGACACCTTGCTGATGTGCATTCCGCTCTCATCGCCTTTTCCATTCTGCGCTAGGCTTTCCGTGGAGCATTCCGCTTTCATCCACTCTGCTATCCTCCATCCTCCGTCCATTCCTCTCCGTGTTGTCTCGCTCTCGGCTTATTCGCCAACTTTCTTGTCCCTTTTGAGAGCGGATAACAACGGATGGAACATTTTTCTCGTCCGCTGTGTCCTTTTTATAAACGTTTTGCATCTGTCAGCCAGTGTGACAGGGACTTAACAACAGCATGATGGACATGTCCTCTGTATCCTTAATTGCATCAATTATTCTTGAAAGGTTCATTTATTGTCTATATCTCTTACAAAATAAGTGTGCATTGTATTACCCAGTACTACACAGACCAACAAGAAAAGTAATTCGAAAACAGAGCCTACCCATGTTATTTTGAATTGCATATGATAAAATGATGGACAATAGTCACAAAAATCTAGGAAACAGATTTAATATAAAGAATAACCAATTCTTTAGGGGGCCATATTCCTCAGATTACAGCATCTCACCAGTCCATCCTTTTCTGCACCATAGTATAATCTGGAATAGAGAAGCATGTTCTTCCTCCTCCTCTCTGATTTCTGGGAAGAGTTCTTTCAAAGCATCCTTATGTCAGTGAATCAGGTTCTCTTATTTCATTTTAAAACAAAATACATCTTTTATCAGTCTTTAATCCAAGAGAGCCAAGAATTTGAGAGCCAATAAACACTTTAATCTTTCACACATTCATGTCTTAAAATGTCTCAAAGGATTTTTTTTTAAATAACACTGTTGGCATTCGTTGTTCACATGTACAGAAAAGGAATCACCCTGCAGCCGGCCAGCATTAGTTCTACAATATAATTAGGGCTGACTGTTAATTTTACTGGAAAGAACCATAGAATGAGGAATTCTAAATCCTCTGTTTTCTTTATAAAAATAAAGAAGACTGTGACTTCTAGACCTGTCATAGCACGAAAAACCGGCTGGATCATTTTGGGCCAGTCATTTCTCTCAGCCCAATCCACTTCACAAAATTGTTGTTGGGGGAAAAATAGGATACATACACAACCTTGAGTTGTGTATAAAAAATAAAAAGTAACAAAAATATTTGCTTTAAAGCTCCCAGCTTTGCCTATGTGGAATATACTTTTATGCCCAATAAACTGCTAGTGGCTTCAATAGTAAACCTAAATTATCTGAGCTTTCAAAGCAGCAAATTGCTTTGGTTAATATAAAACTTCTTTGAACCAACTGTTTGTATCACATTAGCTAAGGATATTCCATTTTCCCCATTCTTTCTAGTTGGCTGACTGGGTTGAGTCTTGCATTTCAAAGCCAATATAAGAAGAATCATTTGAACGTTGCATGAAACTGCTCTAATGACTGTTTAAGTCATTTTAAATCAGCTAATGTGAATATGAAATCTATGCAGTGTATATAGCCATGATAGTGAACTTATGGTGCGTGTGCCACAGGTGGCATGCAGAGCCATTTGTGCCGGCACACGAGCTGCAGGCAAACTTACCTCACTGGGCATGTGCATACCTCACAGCTGATTTTCAGCCTGTTTAAGACCTTTTTCAGCTTCCCAAGGGCTTGAGGAAGGCTTCTGCAGGCTTTGCAGGCTGAAAACTAGTCCCATTTCATGACTTCCTTTTTTTCTGAAAATACCAGAACTGATGAAACGGAGCTAATTTTTGTCCTGCAAAGCCTGCAGAAGCCAGCCTCAAGCCTTTGGAAGGTGGAAAAAGGCCTCAAACCAGCTGAAAATCAACTGTGAGGCACAGCACAGGTAAGGGGGCGGCAGGGTGGGAAAGCACGCAAGCGTAGCGGACGTTTGGGTGCGTGCACTGCTTTCTGGGTGCTGGCATGCGAGTATGAGCGTGCAAACGCACACAATTTTTGGCACAGGAGCCCAAAAAGGTTAGCCACCACTGGTATATAGAACAGTGAATAATCTATAAAGAATAACATGTTCAAAAATAATCTAATTTTGTGCCATTAAGATATAATCCTTAGTAAATCCAAAACAAAGACCATTAATTTAAATTCTTACACCAAGACCAGATGAACTCAAAGTGATCACTATCCTGGATGCTACAAAAGAACAACAACAATGAAGACCAAGAAAGGCATACATAAAAATTATCTACAAAGCAAGGTTCAGTCATCTCCCAAAGTGTTAAAAGTGGTGAGATATGCCAGAGACATAAAGGAAGATATAGAATATAGTAACCATCCAATCTACCTTTTCAGATAGAGAGAATGAGTAAAAAATGGATCCAGAATTTGTAAACCTATTCCAATCATGAATTTATTTTAGAAATGCATTCTTTAGGTGATTGTTAGATTCAAAGTTTTGGAGAATGCACTCAAATTCAGACCTTGTTTTCTCCTCCTGAATGCTAACTTTGTGATTTTTTCATACATCAAATGAAAGGCCTATTTAATTCAGCATTCTGTTTCTGTAGTGGAAATATCAAATATCTACAGGAAGTCCACAAGTAAGGTGTGAAAAATCTTCACACTTGCATTACACTCTCAGTGTAAAGCCAACAGTTTGCACTGAGGAATGTATTGCTTTTAACACAAGAGGTATACTAGCCAACATGACTGATAGAAATTGAAAACTTTTATCTTTTTTATTTGTACCTTTGGAAGATATTCAAGTTGGAAGTCAAATCCTAACTTGTAGCAATGAATTCTATATTCCATATGCTTATATGAAGTACATCCTCAGTTCGGACCAGTTCAGGCAAACCAGTTGTTAAGATTTTGTGCAGTTTGGCAAAGTGGCAAATCCCATCACTGGCTGGCCCCGCCCTGCCCTACCCAGTTACTCCTCATCTTGCCTGATCACCTGGCATTGCTGCTGCTCCTGCTCCTGCTCTCTGTCTGGCTCCCTCGCTTGCCTTGACTATGTGGTCTCTGCTGGCCAGCTAGGTTGCCTGCCTTCACCCCCGTGGCAACGTCCCACGAAGCACTCTCCCTGCAGCCCAGCTGAGCGGCCCCTGATCTACCTGGGTGAGCCTGCGAACAAGCCTTGAGTCCCATCTTAGATGGCTCCCATGTGGCCCAGCCAGCCTTCCTGCTTCCTGTTGAAGCCTACCATGGCAGCCACAGCCCAGCTCACTGCCTCTGCCTTCCTTCGCTGATCTCAGATCCTCTTTGCTCGCCTAGACTAGACTCGCCCAGCTGCCTTGGTGGGGAAGCGGGGCTGGGAAGAGTGCTCATCTCTCCCTGTTCCTCCTACCACTTCTCTCAGCCTCAATCCATTTCTCTCAGCTCAATCCATTTCTCTCCACCTCAATCCATTCCTCTCTCTCAGCTTCCTACTGCTTCTTGAGGCCCAAGAAGCCTTGAAAACAGTCCTCCATGAGGGAGCAAAGCTTTGGATGAGCTGATCTGTCCTGAAAGCCTCGAGGAGCTGCAGACTTTCCACACCAGCCCAAGTCCCCTGCCCTTCAGATCCCAATGGGGCAAGTGCCCACCAGTGATGGCGCTCTGGGAGAGTGTGCAGTGTCTGGGGCTGCATGTGTACATTGCAACAGAGCAGCAGTCTTGGCTCCAGCATGACATCTCCCCCGTCAGCCTTACCTTCGTAGGCAGCTGCATGCTGGCCCCGTTGGAATCTGAGGGACATGGTATTCAGGCCGGCGAAAGCATGTGGAAGCTCTAGAAGGTAAGGCTGATGCTGGCAGCAAGGGATGGAGACCCATTGCCCTTGGCCAAAGAGCAGCCTTATGGGGAGGCTCGATTGCCTTGAGCGAGGCTCGATTGCCTTTTGGGCTGGTGCACTCAGCTTCTGTGGGGCCTCCAAGTGAATACTGCCACTTGCCTTCCCGTCTGCTTCAGGTCCCACATCCATCCTGTGACAGGAGACGTGCCACTTCCAGGCTGCCCCAACCAGCGGGTGGGTGGGTGGCCCTTGAGGGAAATTCTGCATTAGGGCTGAGACTGCTTCTGCGGTGCACATGTGCAGTTCTGGGACATCCGCCTGTCCTCCTGGATCACCGTTGCAGCTCTTGAGCTCACTTTGCTACCAAGCTCGCCTTTAGGACAGATCAGTTCATCGAAGCCATGATTTGCTGCCTGGGAAGGGCTCTGTCATGAAGGGCTGTGTGCCCAGACCAGGCACTTTCTCTCGTGCTTCCCGCCTCACATGGGGTGGTGGGACGAGGAAGTGTGTGGCTGGGGACAAGCAGTTTTTGCAGCAAAATGATGTTTGCAAACCCACAAGAATGTATGAAGTCTTCTGCCTTGAGCAGAAGGCTGAAATATAAGACTTCCAAGGTACCTTCTTCTAGCCTATGATTCAAAAATCTCCAAGACAAGGGAATTTGCTTAAATTGATAATTTGTGTGTGTTTGTGTCTGTGAAGGGGGGAGGGATAGATAAATAGATGTGGCTTCTTGGGAGTGTATTTTGGAGAAGTATTAAGAGAAATGCCAAAAAGACAATCAGTTTGAGATTAAATTCCAGATTAAATTGGGTCTTCAGGGTAAGGAGACATGAAGAACTTTCAACTGCAGGTTTCTAAAAATCTTACTAAAATGAATGTCTAGAGGCAGATCTTTAAGTCATTAGTCCAGAGGGAGCAAAAGAGATAGGGTCCCAATGAGGGTCATAGCTGTTTAGCTCAGGAATAACAGAATAACATAGTTGAAAGGGACTTTGGAGGTCTTCTAGTCCAACCCCCTGCTCAGGCAGGAAAACTCTTGAGAATGCCAAAATCTGAGTAGAGAGCCTAAGAAAGGTGTTAATACAACAGAATAACACTTAGAAGGGACCTTTGGGGGGGACGGGACCCTATACCATTTCAGAGAAATGGCTATCCAGTCTTTTCTTAAAAACCTCCAGAGTTGGAGCATTCAGAACTTCTGGAGGCAAGCAGTTCCACTGGTTAATTGTTCTATCAGGAAGAGTGTGATAGGCAACAGGCTTTTGAGAGGCTGCCTATCACACTCTTGGGCAAAATATTTGAGCCATTTCCTCCTTTCAGTGGTCCATGAAAGTACATCTATAGTATGTAGATGCAGATAATATAGTCAAAAAAAGAAGAACAACATTTTTACAGAACTACAGATATACTGAGGCCGGATGTGACAAGGAATGGCTGGGAGGAGAAGAACGAGGTAAGGCACCCCTTGATGTGAGTGACATTGAATTGGCCATGCTCATCCAGTCACATGGCCACCCAGCCATGCCCATCCAGCCACACCTACCTGGCCAGTATTAGGGCAGAGAACCGGTTGCTAAAAAATTTGAATCCCACCACTGCCTACTACAAGTTCTTTCCATTAACATTTGGGAAGGAGCTGTATCATATCGGTGGCCAAATAATAAAATAATAAAAGGATCTGATAGGCTTTAGGAGGAAGTTCATAATTACATTTCTAATATGCTGTTGTAATCTGTGATGTAATATTTCCTCCATTATCACAGTGTGGGTATTGTAAATGAGAAAGTGGAATTGACACGTAAACTGCGAAAATTACTTTGCAACATCATGGTTGGAAATGACCAAAATGTATTTTAATCCACACAGGTGCAGAATGAGGATTTAAATTTTGGATTCAGTGCTGCATTCTAGAACACTGGGTCTTTATAATTCAGCTATATTTAGTCATCATGTCTCACCTTTTAAGATGTGCAGAACATTCAAAGCAATTTCCTTATCACTCTGGAAATATCGAAGAGAGTGACAGAAGATTCCGAAGACTTGTATTTTATATATATATATTTTAAATATGTGAGATGGAATGCAACTGATTAAATATGTCCTGATACAGTATTACGGGAAGGGACATAGTATCATAGAAGACAAAAATAAAAGCTTGTTGTAGTAGACAAATGCGCTGAAATTTTTTTAAAAAAATGAAATTTAACAGAAACTTATGCAAACTTATATACTTAGGAAGCATAAATTAAACAAATAGATATAGTTTGGTTTATGTATGGGTTTGTAATACTTCTCAAAATATTTTGAAATACTTGTTGATTACAAGTTGAGTATGAATCAGTAGTCTGATGTGGTTGCAATAAAAGCTACTACAATTTTAGGTTTCATGGGAACTACAATTTTTACTTTATTCTGAATCAGTTGGCTCACAGCTCAGGCAATATGTTTAAAGTACTTACACTTTAGGAATTCAGATTACCGTTACGTAGTGTAGGGTCAGAATAGGGCAACCAGTGATATCTGGGGACTAGAAACAATAACTTCCATTGAAAAATTGGGTATATTTAATCTTGAGTAGATTTGGGACAAAGAGAAATATAAAAGCATTCTCCAAATTCCTGAAGGATGACACATTAGAGAAGGTTAAGACCTGTGTTCCATTGAGTGAAGGACACAGTAAAATGGACTTAAATTTGAATTCAAATATAAAATATCAGAAAAAATGGCTACTTGTTAAAAGCAAATTTTATGACAGTGGAAATTATTATTATACAGAATAATGGTGTCCTTTCTTTTCTTGGATGGGTTCTAGGCAGCTATCTGCCCAAGATGCTTTAATTTGGATTCCTGCAATTGGCTGAATGGGGGCTAAATTCACTGGCCTAAATGTCCCTTCCCATTCTGTGATTTTATAAATTCAATTGGAGTTGTTAATGAATAATACAAACACGGCAGGAAACTACAGGGAGCACTGGGTTGCAATTTAGAGATGCCATTTGCAAAAATCATTTCAGGATGATATTTAGAATGTAGGAAAGTGGAAATTTCTCAAAAGTCTCCTGGTACAGTTACATGCTGGACTGATGTCAAGGACTGTCATTATCACCACACTTATACATAGAATTCTGAAGCATGTATGACCTAAAGATCTAAACCATGCATTTCTGCAAGAAAACTTCAATCCATCTTTCAACATGTTCTAAAATAGCAATAAAGGAGTCTCATGGAGGATTTCCAATTTCCCCACTTCCCAGGTTCACACATCATAAAAAATGTGAGAAACATAGATTTGATTGAAGATAGCAACAAAAAGAGAAAAAAGAAAAACCCACTATGTGGAAAGGACCAAAGAGCAAAGCGTAAGCAAGCACTTAGTGTAATTGCAATTAAAACTTAAATAGAAAGAAAGCACATTGCAAACTTGCCTGAAGAACATCATGCTACAAAATGATCACAGATGGCCAAAACTGAATAAGATCAATAGGAGCTTTGACATATAAAAACAGTAGTGACAGAGAGGCATAGAAAGAGACACATATACAGAGGGAGGGAGGTGCTTCAGAACTATAATGACTTTGAAATTCACAGTACAAACTTGGACTTTGCTCTGGAGTAATGGCAATTCACATTTTTTTAAATTTAAAAAAACAACTTTCAAGCGTCCTTGTACTGGAAGTTACCACTAAACCTGTTTCTAAATAAAGCTAAATTTATTAAGGGAGGAACCCTGAAGCACATTGTGTGAATTTACCTGAGGGTCACTGCTGATTTTGCGGAGACTCATGTGGCTTGGCTCTAGCTGTGATGCCAATGTGCCTGGTATGTGATATCCGTTCACTGTAAGAAAAAGACATGAAGTTCAGACCAAGGAGGCAGGAAAGGAGGGGGTGGCTTTTAAGTCACGCTGTTAAATTCAAGTATTTTACTTGACCTTCCTAAATAGTGATTATTATTTAACACTTTCCAGAACCAATTCAGTAAATGAAATACAGTATTTCACAGATACTGTCCACTTCTTTGTAAAGTGAAGAAATATTTATTTTATTTTGTTTATTTAACCTACTCTATTCATGCTGGGGGGGGGGGGG
>BHFT01040302.1:17409-83113 GCA_004320025.1 Laticauda laticaudata
TGGGGGGGGGGGAGAGAGAGAGAGAATGCGAATACAGGATATAGGAAAGCTAACTGAGTCATCTGTGTTATTTCTAGGGCTACTCAAGGCTTTGCAATGAGAAGGAGCATGTATAAAATACTTTTTCTCCAATCATAAAAGAAGTTGCATAATGTGCAAATCCCAGTTGCTTCAGAAGTTTTCCTGGCTCTCCCCACATGCATGTGTATGCCCAGCCCTAATTTTCAGTACTACTCATTCGGCAGCCAAACATCTGTCATTTTAGTCAGCCTCCTGGAGCTCTGTTAACTGAACATTCTTTTCTTTTTTTTAAAGGATTGCCGTTAGTGATGCAAAAATATTCTTGGCCCAAGTGTTCAAGTGCAAATTATTAACCTCTGCAGGTTAAAACATAAAATAAAGCAGCACCGAAGGCAAACAATTAGCAAATGTAGTATTATTAATGTGAAAATTTGCTTGGCATTCGATTTCCTATTTAACTGTCTGAGTTAGCAGCTTTTATTTTAGACTTGTTTGGAATGTCTGCAGAGTGTTGAGATGGTAATAGTGAATCACAATAGGTTATTGCAGTATAAAATGCATAGCTCAGAATACAAGTATTTGATTAAAGTGTGGAAGCATTAGCACTCTGTGTGGATGTGACTTGAAGATGGAAAGAAAAACATGGAATAAATAGTATTCAAGGAGCCTGAAAAATCAATAAATTCTCTCTCTGAAATTTTAACTTATCCTGAACTATCCGCTGAAATCTCCTCATTCTTCTATTTTTCTGGTATTGCTATTTCTGCTATTTTCCACTATTTTCCCTTAACTGGATAATATTAAAATATATCTAGTTATTTTAGGATTAAATTTGAATTTTCATCCTTTCTGGATGAATTATTAATCTTATACATATTTACACATTTACATGTGAAGTGCTGATTGCACATGATGCATTTGATGTTAATAAAATGGAATTTAGATATGGCAGAATTGATAAATGATAGACAGATGATCGATAGATATAGACAACAGACAGACAGATAGACAGACAGACAGATATACAGACAGATTATAGATAGATTACTATAGATAGATAGAATTGATCTACACAATATCCATTCCAGCAGCTCCTTTCATGATAACAAGGTTTATGCCTTAAAAATGGTAATAATTATTCTCCATGGAAAATTGTAAGGTTATAGTTTACTCCTAGAAAAAATGTCATTTTTTTTGTCAAAGAACTGTTCAACCTTCCTGGATTCATGAAAATCATGAAAGATGCAAAGTAATTATATACCACAGCAGTACCATGAGCAACAAACATTCCTACTATTGTTTTAACATTGAGGGAAGCTATTGGAAAAAAATTCTTGAGAAGTTAATTCTCTGAGAAAATACCCATCTCCACAGGAGAAAATGCTTTGAAAACTGAATAGAGTAAACTACTTATATACTCAAATCTGAGGTCATTCTGCACAAAGATAGTGAAAGAGAATAGGAGAGCTCTTAGGAGGATCTGCCTTAAAAATGGAATTATATAGAAAGTAATGTAGTACCTGAAGGATATTCATAAACTTTGTAGAGCACCTTTTGACCCACAGAAATGGTAGGAGATAACTAGTTTAGATTTAGATTTACTGGCCAACAAGGAGTAATCCTTTCATATTTTTAAGAGACATTATTTTGAAATTGTTTGCAAAATGCAAATGACATTTACACACTGTGATAGTTTTTGCTAGAACAACTAACTGGAAGAGCATCAAATGCTGATAGGATGATAATCATTAGAGACTCAGGACTGATCTGCATTGTCTGCATGAATACAGGTCACCCTACGGTTTAGGAAGGTCAGGAAAGGATGATTTCATCCTCAGCTTGTTGCTGGGAAGGTGACTTCCACCTAATGTTTCTTATTTTTTACCAAAGGTAATATTTTCTCCTTTCTGTCACACATTAGGAAGCCAACCTACCAGTTGCACTTCATTCCATCTTACACCAATGCCCCGGTCTTTACTGTAGCGACTTTGCCTTTCTCCCAGTCACCGCTCTCTACCTTGATGACCATCTCATAGGAGCTGCCTGCCTTGAAAGGGTGAACTTCCTTTTTTAGGTTAAGTTGTGGAATGATGGTGACATGCTGGCTTTTTCTAAATTGGCTGAATAAAATAGCAATAGTGCTTAGACTTATATATACTGCTTCCCAGTGCCTTACTAAGCAGTTTTACAGAGTCAGCATATTTACCCCAACAATCTGGGTCCTCATTTTACTCATCTCGGAAGGATGGAAGGCTGAGTCAATCTTGAGACTAGCTGAGACTCAAAGTGCCAAACTGCGGGCAGCTGGCAATCAGCAGAAATAACTTGCAGTATTGCATTCTAACCACTGCCCCGCCATAAAATTGGAAGGTACTTTATAAGCCTTTTATTCCAACCATCTGGTCAACCAGGAGACCCTATACCATTCCAGAAAAGAGGTGTCCAGTCTCTTCTTGAAAACCTCCAGTAGTGGAGCATCTACAACTTCTAAAGGCAAGTTGTTCCTCTGGTTACTACTAAGAAATGAGATTCTCCAGATAAGTCACGTGACTGATTATTATTTTTTGTTCCATTTTTTTCCCATCAGTTCTCAAAGGACACACCACAAAAAAGGGAATGTGTGATTGCTTTTCTAACATGCGTGGGAACAGAAAGGGAAGCAAGGCGATTCACCATTTAGAGACTAAGTTGAAGGTGGTTGGACAGAACACCTGGCCAGAAAAAGTGTGGCCCAAAAGGAAGAAGGGGTTAAAATCTGGAAAGGGATTTCAGAAGCTGGCTTTGTTTCAGCCAGCTTAATTACAGAAGGCAATCTGCTAAAGGCTGAAGTGGAAAAACCCACAGAGAAAGAAGAATGAATTTATCTTCATTTTTATGATTATTGAAAAAAGCTAGAGATGAAGTAAAACATTTAAGTCAAAGCAATCAATATCTTTGTCCATGTTAGAAAAGATGTGACAATTCAAGCTACAAGGGTTTCTCCTCCCCCCCCAAGAATAAATGGTGTGTAAGAGTGAGCAGATAGAACAATCTTTCTTAAACAATTCTTGAGACTTATTTGGATACAGATAATCCTATTAAAAAAATAATAAAAATAACAAAATAATAAAAAAAAACTTCACATAAGGAACTGCTCAAATGATACCCCAGCACTAAAGCAGTATGCATATCCATGGTGGTGATGGCTAGTGGTGGGATTCAAAAATTTTTACTGTTGGGTTTGTGGGCATGGCTTGGCCATATTGTAAAATCCCCATTCTCTCCCCACCACACTAACCTGCTTTCCAGCTCCGTTCTCCTGTGCAGGGCAACAAAAAAAGACCCAGCCGATCAGCTGGGACTTGGGAGACAGAGAATAGATGGGAACGGGGCCAGACAGAGGTGGTATTCCAAACTACTCAAAATTTCCACTACTGGTTCTCTGAACTACTCAAAATTTCCCCTACCAGTTCTCCAAAACTGGTCAGAACCTGCTGAATACCACTTCTGGTGATGGCAGTTTTTCAATGAATTTCATTACTAAATAAATAAATTAGGCCAATCCTGGCTTTTTTTTAAACCTTTTTTTTAACCTTTTTTTAACCTTTCAGTATTGAATACTGATCCATTCTTATTTTCTAAATACTGTCTGTGTAAATGTGTTTATGATTCAAATCTAGACAAGGATGGGATTCAAATTTTTTAACAACCAGTTCTGTGGGCGTGGTTTACTTGGTGCATGTGGCTTGATGGTCATGTGACTGGGTGGGCATGGCCAACTTGACACCAGTCATGTCAAGGGGTGCTTCTTCTCGCCTAGCCTCTCCTGACAGTGGGGATGCTGCAACAGTTGTAAGTGTGAAAAATGGTCATAAGTCACTTTTTTCAGTGCCATTGTAAACTCTGAATGGTCACTAAATGAAACTATTGTAAGTCAAGGATTACCTGTACAAAAATACTAAAAAGGCTTCTTTGCTTGCGAAAAGCTGCCCCAAATACCAATCATTTAGATTAAAAATACCTGAGGAATTAAAATAGTTAAAAATGCAATAATAACTATCAGCAGCCAACTCTTGCTCTTAAAGTGTAACCCTTTAGCCAAGAGGTCATTTAAGCTCTCCAGAAAAAGCAGACCCAGGAAAGCAATCCTTAGATCCATTTGCATCACTTAAAGTACTCAGCTGGGTCTCACTCATCTCACAAGATATCCTAAGGAAATCGTCCAGATTTAAGAAAAGATCACTGCCCCCAGAAAGGCAGTAAAAAAAATCAGAATCAGTGCCGAAGCTTGCATCCTGCCTCTTGAAGTACACCCCCAAAAGGACAGTGCCAGATACCACTAAAGCAGTGAAGGAAGCACCCCGTCCCCAAATTAAAAAAAGAAACCATGAGCAGGAAAAATTCAAACACAATACAAAAATTAAATCATAACAGTATTTGTTGCTTGTTAAACCAATTACAAACAAGATAGACACATGAGACACTAGCCCCAGATTTCCTCAAGCCAGTTTCTTGATATCAGAGCACCAGAGATTTCAACCTGATTTAGCCTTCCGAACACAACCAGCCTGCAAGAGTGCGAAGCCGAGATAGATCTATCCCATCAATAAACACAGGATTAAATGTCACCAAGCACAGAATTAAACTTCACCAAAAACTAGCTTTAGACCAAAACTCAGAAAGGATATGTAAACTCACGTTTGAATGTTAATCTTTCTAGCCAGCAAAAAAGTATTTTCAGGGGAGTATTTCCGCCCAATAGCAGTGTAAAAAGCTTAAAACAACTCTTCCCCTTTAAGAAAGTATCAAGAAAAAAAAGCCTCCTTCTGAGACAGTAAGTCTAGGCATACTGCCAAGAATGTAATAAGGGTGGAAAAAAAACAATTTCTTCTAACTATGGGTTCTCCGAACTGCCCAGAAAGTTAACAAGGGGTTCTATAGAACCAGTAAGAACTGGTAGAATCACACCCCTGGACTTAGACCTATTAATTTTAATATAGTTGTTGCTTTAAAAGAATTCAGAAATATTTAACAAGAGCAAGCTCATTTCCTCTTCCTGATCTAAGGGAATGAATTGTTGAAGGGAACTGCTGAACTTTTGTCCCTTCAGTTGTAGCTTCTTGGATTTTCATGCTTTTACAGAAAAATAATTCAGCCAAACATTCTGAATTTTACACATGAAAATATAACTGATACTGACATGCTATCTAGCTGTTATGTAATCAATGATTCTATGTCAACCTGCAGTGTTAAACTGCTGAATAATGGCAGGTTCTAAAACAACAAGGCACTCCCCTGCTCTATATACTGAGATGTTTACATGAATCAACCTCATTTTGGTGAAGGGCTAGCATTATTCAACTTCCACATCATATAGCTAGTGAACATAAGAAAAAGCTGAATCTGGACAAAGGAGTTTTTCAGAAGTTGCCTTCCATCCCTATGTGGTCCATACCTAATAAAGTGATTTTCATCACAATAATCCATGGCTGAAGTAAAGCTCCTTTGGCAAATGAAACCACCTATCTCTATTGTGTCTGCTAGTTATAATGTAGCCTCACAATCTTTTCAGCACCTTTGTCTGCAGTTATTTAGAATTTTCACCCATTCATGGCTTTCAATAGCACCTTCTGTCCTTCTCAGTGAACATAACATGACTCACCTCAATTCACCAGAACTTATTTTAGGGAAAAAAACCTTAATTAGATAAACTTGACATATATGTGATAAGTATCAGTAATAAATAATATTAGCACTCCAATAAGGTGCTACATGCTACATTCAATAAACACCAAAACATATGCACAATTATGGATACTGTTAAATATAATCCATAAATTGTCTCCTGACAGTGATAAAACTGACAAAATAATTGATTGGCTGAAATTTAACAGTTACATTGTTCAGCTTAAATTGCTTAATACAATAACAAGCCAAACAAACCTTCAACCTCAGTGTCAAATATGATGGAATGAATTACACTGTAAAAAGAAGGAAAGAAGGAAGAAATGATACAGTTATTATACCTTTCTTTAGTGGTTGGTCATATATGTAATGTGGAACACACATATATGAGATATGATAAAATGTATCTCCTTGGAATCTTTATGGGAGGCTCTAAACCATGTAGGGACAAGCCTGCTTCCTCCTTCCCACAATTTCTGGAAACAGCCTTGTCAGTCATGTTTCCACCAGCCAATTTTCTCCAGAGAAATCCCTCTGTATCCAGGGAGAAGAAAAGTGCCAATCTTTCCTCCATCATAATTTACCCAGGGTGAGCATGTGGCTTAAAGTCTTTCCCCAGAATAAATGTTACTGATTTGTTTAAGGCCACATCTTTATTGTGTCTATCAGGGTTAAAGAACAAAAGGATGTTGAAAAGGAACCAAAAGAGTAGAGGAAAAAAGAAGAAATGAACAGTGATGTCTGCAGAGGTTAATTTCAATTGCTGTTCTTTCTTCCAACTCAGGTCTTAATTCATAAAATAAAATTCAGTCCTGATCTGCATCACTACTCCCTGGCTTGCTCCCTTATCTTTAACTCAGATGTGATAGGGCTTTTTTTCTCATTTAGCTTTCAGCCAGCCAAAAGTCCTCCTAAGAGACAAAAATAAAATGAAGTTTGCCAACCTCTTTGATAAAAATATCAAGTTGATTGGGTTATCAGGATTTCATTTAACTGAATTTTATTTTACTACTTCCATTAGGATTGGCAGATTAGCATTTTAAAATGCTTTTCTAAATTGTTATTTTTATTTTTTTTAAATATTGCTATGAAATACTAAAAAAATTTTTTTCCTATAAAGAAAGGGGGGGGGGAATAAAACAGCAATGAAAAAACCCTAGGAACCAAATAAAAAAAGAATAAATAATGCTCATGCTCATCATCTTAGGCTTTTAACCATCTCTGCTCAAAACATGAATTGATAGGTTAACTTGTTTTTCTTTATTTTTTCAGTATCTGAAATATTTGGATGAGATTTCTCTCTATCCACTACATGTATTTTTATTTGCACATCATAAATCTCTACATTTATGACCACCAATTAAAACTAAAACAATTTTGTGGGAAACATTGGAAAAAGGGATAGGTACAAACAAATGGAAAGAGGGACACATGACTAAGGCAGAATATCAGCAGATAGCCCAAATCTGCAAAGATGAAGTCAGGAAACCAAAGTCTCAGAATGAACAAAGACTTGCAACAGAAGTCAAAGATGATAATAAAAAAAACATTTCTTTCAACATATAAATAACAAGAAAAAAGTCAAGAGAGAAGATGGCAAGGAAACAACAGGCAGTAGAGAGAAAGCAGAGCTGCTAAATTCATTCTTTGCATCTGCCTTCACTCAAAAAGAAACTATAGCCCAACCTCCCAAAAACCTAACTATAAAAAACAGACTAGAAATAAGAGTTAAAATAAGCAAAAAAATGGTTACAGAACACCTGTCTGATCTTGATGAATATAAATCACTGGGACCTGATGGATTACATCCCAGAGTTTTAAAGGAGCTGGCAAATGTTCTCTCATAACCATTGTGCCATGTCTTTCAAAAATCCTGGAGCACAGGGGACTGCTAAAGGATTGAAAAAGAGCTGACGTCAAAAAAAAAAAAATCAGGGAAAACTACAGATCAATCAGCCTAACATCAATACCTGGGAAGATACAGAACAAATAATCAAAAACAGAGCTGTGAACATCGAGGAACAAATAAAGCCAGCATAGAACAGGTTTGTTAAAAAACAGATCATGCCAAACCAATCTTACTTCATTCTTTGACAGAGTGACTAAATTAGTAGACCAGTGAAATGCTGTGGACATAGTATACTTAGACTTCAAACAAGGCATCTGACAAAGTAGACCACAAACCTACTTCTTGATAACTAGAAAAATGTGGAATAAACAGCATCACCACTAGATGGTTTTGCAACCAGCTGACAAATCCATACTTAATGGAACTACATCTACATGGAAGGAAGGAAGATTCCACAAGGTTCCATTCTTAGGCCCAGTACTCTTTCATATCTTCAGAAATTACTTAGATGGGGAAATAGGAGGGGAACTCATCAAATTTACAGATGACACTAAACTGCCAGAAATAGCCAATGAACAAGAAGACAAGCTCAGGATCCAAAAAGATCTTGACAGACTTGAACAATGCTGCCCTATCTGACAACATGAAATTTAATGTGGGAGAAAAGCAAGGTTTTAGATCTAGGCAGGAAAAACAGACGAAACCTGGCTCAAAAAAAGTAACTGGGAGTACCTAGTGGGAGAATCATAAGCCAGGAGAGTGGCAGCAGCCAAAAAAGCTAATAGAATCCTTGGTTGTATAAACAGAGGCACAGAATCAAAATCACTTGAAGTACTAGTACCACTTATTAAATCCTTAATAAGATCACACCTGAAGACTGCATCCAGTTTGGTCACCACATTCCAAAAAAGATGTTGAGACTAAAAGTGCAAAGAACAACAACTAAGATGATTAAGGGCCTTGAGACAAAAACATATGACGAACAGTTTGCAGTATGGCCAATCAAGAGAAAAGAAGATGACTGACAGCAGTATTCCAGTATTTGAGGACTGCCATAAAGAAGGGGTAGGGGATTTATTTCCAAGCACGCAGAAGACAAGACAAGAAACAATGGATGGAAGTCAGCGTATGGCTGCATCATTGACATTTCTGTACTCTTACGACAAAGATGGAGATTCATTTCTTTGATCGGAATCATAACTGGAAGACAGAACTTTGGTCAAACATGTGAATAGCGAGACCAAATTGCAGTCTATGGAAGTGGGGGCACACAAATTCCCCAAAAAACCAAGAAAATGTTTGCAAACGTTCTCTGCAAGGAAGATTATGGCGACTGTTTTTTGGGAAAGGCAAGGTGTGCTTCTTATCGATTTTCTGGAACATGGTGCAACAAATAAATTCTGTGAAGTATTTGTAAAACTAAGAAAAGCAATTCACGAACAAAGCGTAGAGGAAAGTTAAGCTCAAAAATTTTTGTTTTGCATGACAATCCAACCTCACACCGCAAATCGCACTTGAGAAGTCGGTCCTGAATGCTTTCAAGTGGGAGATTTTTCCTCATCACGCCCTACAGCCGCCGATCTTGCACCAAGCACTACCACTTGTTTCAGAGGATGAAAACCTGGCTTGGAACACAGCACTTTGACGATGACGTGGAACTGCGGACGGGCAGTGACTGACTGGCTCAAATCTCAGGCGGCTGCTGATTAATTGTTGACGATGGAATTAAAAAACTTGTTCACCGCTATGATAAGTGCCTCAATTTGTTCGGTGAATATGTTGAAAAGTAGTATTTAAGTGTCACTTTCAAGTGTATATAAAAAAATTTTTTTCCTACACTTTGTTTTTTTCTATCGCAAAATGTTATCTATTTTGTGGATAGCCCTCATATGTTCACATTTTGCACTGAATGCAAAAAGGGGCCAGCAGGAATGTCTGTGACTTCATTCCCTTGACTGATTGGCTCAGCTGTGAGTGAACAGACTTACAACATTTCTATATTTATTCAGGTTTCCCCAAACTTTCTATATTAAGGTGTTTTATACAAATGCAATTGGTTCTTTCTGGAATCCTCAACCATATATCGGTTAGGAATTATTGCTACTGTAGAATGAAAAGAGAAAATTAACTTGGTTGCCTTGTCTGCTCCTTTCATTAACTTAACATTTTCAAGGATGTGGTTCCCTAAATTAGATAAAGATGAATGGTTATCAAATGCTGAATTTTTAAAATATACCCATGAGTTTAAAAAGAAATATACACTGAGCCTCCTCTTTGTTTTTATAATACAGCAATACTCTAGATTTGTGATTTGCATTATGATTTTAAAAAAGTTTGGGTAGCTTTTAAAATTCAGATATTATAGTTTACTAAAAAAAAATGCCAAACTGAACTATGGGCTTTTGCTATGACAAATATTTTTAGTTATGAAAACCTTCCTACTTCCTACTTTGGTTAAAATGTTGCTTGCAAAAATTTAAAATCTGTATTGCAAAAGTAAATCATCAAAACCACGCAAAGTAAATAGCTTGAACACAACAGGAGACTGATAACTAATTAAATTCAGCAGTAGGAAACAAATAGCAGGAATAACAAACCACAAAAATGTCAAATTTGGAAACTCTCAAAAAGTATTTCTTAAAAGTTTGGCATTTGAAGATCTGGAGGAGAGGATAGGGAGTAGAATAAACTTCTTCTAGGAGAATGTAATCATATATCAACGCCACTGTGAAGATGAATCAAGTCCCAAGAAATTCCAAGCAATTGCTGGGGAACTTGGAGGAATGACTCAGAAGATGATTTCAATGGACAGCAGATTTTTCTTTTAAAAAAAGTCTTAAATTTATTTGATACTTCTCAAAAGACAGGAAATATTGCAGATATTTGTATATACATATACCCAAACATACACATAGTTTCTGCTTATAGAAAGACTCTCCACAGGAATACCATGATTAAAAGTATCAACAAAAAGATCGTATGACATCTAAGATATCAAAAATTTGCAAAGCAACATCAAGTCAGTGTGGAAAGTACAAAAAGAAAGGAGATTTTTTATCATCCATGGTAGACAGCAAAAAAACATGCTCAAAACTTTCAAAAACCTAAATAAGGAAGGTTACACATTCTTTTCTTTTCTTTTCTTTTTTCTTTTCTAAAAATATGGTCCCACCACAGCCTTCTTGAAAGCTACAAGAATTATTTCCCATCTTAGAAAATAATGCACTTCCAATACGGTTGAACTAATCAGAACTCTTCCGCGAGATTGGTTGCATGGACAAAGCGCAACAATCATAGTAGTCATGTACTCAAGATTTTGTCTTCAGACAACAGGAACTACTTGATGTAGGTTTATATATAATTAAATAAGAGAAGGAGAAATTGTTATTATCCATCACCATCGCTTAACTAGGACTATTGAGAATTATGGCTCATGTCAAATAAGGGAAGCTACAAAGTCTATCTCCTGAAATAGCCTTAAAGGTATGTGTTAGTGAATGTCTGGTTTCTTCCTCCAACATTTCTCAAACTACAATCCCTACTGTTCCACTACCTCAAGCATTTCAATGAGCCAGGAGCTACATATGGATAAAGCATATGAACTTATAATTCCTCTGTTACATGTGACATATCAGGAAATGAATTATGGCCTGCTATATGACTAGTAAACTTTAATTTAAAGCTTTGAAATGTGAAATGTTGCAGAGAACCTAGAAGAGTGCAGAACATAGAAGGTCAGTGGCAATTTTATATACTTAATAAACCAGTTACAGACTTATTTAGTGTAATGAGTCTAGTCTTGTTCATGAAAATATCGATAAGCCTAATTAATAATTAATGAAAATGAAGGAATGCTTCATGTTGATATAAAGTGTAAATCATATGAAATCTTATTCAAAGTAATAAAGGGTGAATCTGAACTGTGATGGAGAATTTTCAAAAGTAATTTTTGTATTTGCACTAGAAATTTATCTAAGGAGCAACAAGAACAGAATCAAACTGTTTTATGGGTGTTTTATGAATGATTTTTTAATGTGAGAAGACTGTACCTAGACCATACTTGCATTGCTACTATCCAAAATAAAGCAAGCTGACTATCAAAGATCTGTCTGTTTTCCAGGAGGAAGTACAGCAAATCAGGAGATTAACCTGTTATTGGTAAAACAGTAGAAACTGTTTGTACATCAGTCCACATTCTTCACAGCTGAGAAAGTTCTTCCCATACCAAAAGCTTACACCATTGTTAAGATAGACAACTGATACCTCTTTGAATCGGTGCAGCCTGCCAGCTCCATTTCAGGAATAATGAATGTGGCCTGTGCTGAAGAGATCATCACCAGACTGACATCTTTCTATCTATCTTCCTTTTCCAGGTTTTGTGCTTTTAGTTAAGAAAGTTTTTAAAAAAGAGTTCTCTTCAACTCCAGTGATCAATCTGGGCAGTTCCAGAATATATATTTTCATCTCACTTGAAAATGGAATTCATATTTCTATTAGGGCTCTTACTCTTAAGGACTCCAGAGGCAGATGACAAACTAGTGACCAGCACATAACTCTAGCAGGTTAGTAGAAAGATAAGTAGGTTATGAGTACTATCTCATAATCTCACCTGCTGCAATTCACCAAGAAAGTAGTTGAGAGGGATCTTGAGAGCAATGTTGCATCCTTTTTTGGATTGCAAGTCACAGAGTGCTGTCAATCATGCCCTCATTATCTCCCAGTTATATTGCTGCAACACCCTCTACATGGAGCTACCCTTGAAAAGTGTTCAGAAGCTACAGCTAATATAGAATACAGTGACACGACAATTATGGAGGCCTGTCAGGTGCATATGTGACATCACTATTACAAGAGATGCATTGGTTGTCAGTTTTTTCTGGGTCCAGGTTGTCATTTTTAAAGGCCTCCATGGCTTGAGACCAGTTTAGCTGAGGGACCATTTTTTCCCAAGAATTTCTATCAGTCTAATTCTATGCAACAAATTGACCATGCCACAAATTCCCACCAGCAAAACAGTGTCAACTGGCGGAAACTAGAAGATGGGCTTTTTCTGCTACAGGCCCTGCCTCATGGAATGTTCTTCCTTCAGGGATTAGAATGGTCCCAAATGGGTTTTTGGCCATCACATCAAAAAAACCTCACCCTAACATGGGATTTTCACAAGTTTTTTTAATGTCAGAACAAAAAGCTGTAACTGTTATTTAGAGAATGTCTCGGAATCTGTCCCAGAAATCAGTTTGGGTCCTGACTCCAAGGACTACCTAAACCTAAACCTAACTCTAAGGCTAGTTTAATATTCATTGGCAATGGGATTTTCCCATGAATTTTACTGTGCTCAACAAGTCAGAATGAAATCCAGTTACCATCACTTTCCTTAGAGAACCACTAATAATTTATCCCTGAAGTAAAATTTTGCCTTTGACTCCAAGGAGTCCTAACCATAGCAAAAGCACTTAGACTTATATACCACTTTATAGTGCTTTACAGCCCTCTGTAAGCTATTTCCAGAGTCAGCATATTGCTCCCAACAATTTGGGTCCTCATTTTACCCACCTTGGAAGGATGAAAGGTTGAGTCAACCTTGAGCCTGGTGAGATTTGATCTGCCAAATAGCAGGCAGCTAGCTGCAGCAGAAGTAGCTTGCAGTAGTGCACGCTAACCACTGTGCCACTGAGGCTCCATAACTCTAACTTAACTCTAAGGTTCATTTAATATTAATTGGCAATGGGATTTTCCCATATATTCTACTGTGGTCCACAAATAAGCCTGATTGAAATGCTGTCGCCATCTTAGAGAACCACTATGTATCTGTCCCTGAAATCAGTTTTAGGCCCCATCTTTAAGGGGATCAAACTATAAACATAACCATAACTGTGGTGATAGTTTAATTTTCATTGGCAATGGAATTTTCCGATGAATTTTACTGTGGTTCAAAAACAAGTCCAAATGAAATTCTGTCACTGTCACTTTTCTTAGAGAACATCTACAAATTTGTCCCTGAAATCATTTTTCAGCCTTGACTCTAAGGAAACCTAACCATAATCCTAATTTAATTTTCATTGGCAATGGGATTTTCCCATATATTTTACTATGGATCAGAAACTAAATAATTAAAGACTTGCTTCCAAGATGATATCAACAGCACCCCTCCCTCTGTTTTCCCCTGAACAATCCTTTCTTGCAGTAAGGGAGTGATTGTCATGAAGAAGAATGTTGTCTGAGAGAGGGTGACAAAATCATCCACCAAGATTCATACTGAGGGTGGATTTAAGCTTAGGATTTCCTTATTCTGTTCCACTTCCTTAACTATCACTTGATATTAATACAAATTTCCGTTTGCAAATATTATATCATAAACACAAAAAGCTATATTTCTTATCTTTGTAGGATACATTTGTTATTTTACTTGTGTTTAGAATTTAAAAAGCAACCATAAGTTGCAAGGTTATCTAAAGTTAACATATGCAAGATTTTTAAAAAAGCCATATCTCATACTCCACCAGGTGTCATAATATTATTTTCTCAAGTAAAACACAAGACTAAATTTTACTCAATAGTAGAAAAAAAATACAATTTACACAATATCTGATTGACAACTTATTAAACTTGGATAGTATGCTGAAATGGCAAAATCAAAACCATATATTCACAGATTGATCTCTTCAGTACTCAAGAAGCCATCCTGGTTATACTAGCTGCAGTGCATCCTCTTCACAATCCCTCAGATACTCTTCTAATGCTCTTTTTTCTTCAACTGTTTGCTCATTTTTTAAATTATTCACATCTAATCTTAATTTCTTTATTTTGCTCTACAATCTTATCTTTCACATTGGGATTGAATTTGGTTTTACTTTTGGTTTTTTAACTTTCACACCCAATTCCTCCATAACCACCCCTGTCTTACTGTAGGCAAACTGATTGTACAATAGATGTTATTTTTTTCCTTGCAGGAATCTTATTTACGTTCTTCATGATATGTCCCAATTCTTTTTTGGGCCCTACTTTCAATACTGGAAGTCACTGACTTTCTATTGCTAATTTTGCTTATTGATTGATTGATTGATTGATTATTTATTTATTTATTCATTCATTCATTTATTTCCACCTATTTATATTGCTGCCTATTCGACCATGATGACTCAAGGCGGCTTTTGCAATGTAAAACCATATTTAAAATAAAAAAAATTAAATAAAAAACAATAAAAACTACCAAAAAAGAATCAAATAAATTAATAAAATACAATAGAACAAAATCTAGGAAAAATAAAAAATCATTCCCCAACTCCCAGCCCCATATGCCATCGTCTTCTCTTAATTCTTTTTTGGGGAGTCAACTTGTTGGTTTTTGAATTGCCCAACTTGGCCAGCACTGCCCAACTTCAGCCATACTCTACATAAATGACCTCTGTGATCATATTAAGAGCAACTGCGTTCTTTTCGCTGATGATGTAAAGCTGTTAAATACCACAGACAAATACTGCTACCCTTCAAAAAGATCTTGAATCAGAATTCAAGAATGGTCAAACAAAATGGCAACTTCAAATCTCACACAAATGCTGTCTTACATATTGGCAAAAAAAATCAGAAAATAAAAATACAAGCTGAATAATCAAGATCTTGTTGATGATCCAAGCTCTGTAAAGGACCTTGGAATACTCCTCTCTAATGATCTAAGTGCTAGAGCCCACTGTAACTTCACATAGCCAAAAAGGCATTAAGAGTCGTTAACCTATCCTATGTAGCTTTTTGTCTGGTAATATCACACTACTAACTAGAGCATACAAAACATTGCTAGACCAATACTCGAATACAGTTCATCAGTCTGGAACCACATTACGTATCTGATATACCCACAGTTGAGAAAGTCCAGAAATATTTCACAAGAAGAGTTCTCCACTCCTCTACTCATTGTAGAATACCTTATGCCACCAGGACTTGAAATTCTAGACCTAGAAAACCTTGATTACACTGTCTTCGGGGTCTGGTACTAAGCTATGCATATAAAATCAGTACATTGCAATGTCCTACCTGTCAATGAATACTTCAGCTTCAACCATATAAAACGACAGAGCACACACAATAGATACAAACTCAAGGTTAACCACACCCAAACTTGATTGCAGGAAGTACGACTTCAGCAACAGAGTGGTCAATGTCTGGAATACTCTACCTGACTCTGTGGTTTCTTCAAACCCCAAAAACTTTAACCTTAGACTGTCTACTATTGACCTCACCTCTTTCCTAAGAGGTCTGTAGGGGGCATACATAAGCGCACCAACATGCCTACCGTCCCTGTCCTATTGTTTCTTTTATTTTTTTTATATGTACCCATTTCATGTATTCATAACTTTGTATATACTTACACCTATTATCTTGTAAGCAATTGAAAAATCAAAATAAAATAAAATAAAATAAATAAAATAAAATAAATAAATAAATAAATTATGGTTACACTAGTGAGCTACAACTTTGTCTATACCCTGCTGGAAATAAGGAAGCAGCTTGGCTATTTAAATTTTTTTGCTCTCTTTTTCTTGAGATTTAATCTGACTTCCTTTACATATTTTTTACTGGTCTTCGAGCCATCCATGGTCAGTTTCTGTTTTTTTCTCTCTCTTTCTCATAACTGTCTATTCTGGAATAGATGGAGCAATATAAAATGTTTCACTGCTGTTAAAAGTGGGAGAAATCCTCCTCTAGCAATTACAAAAAGAAAAAAAAATGAATTGGGGAATTCTACCCAAAATTGCAATGGAAGTAAATTTGATGGTTTAGAAATTTTTCAGTTAAAATCATTCTCAGTTGCTGTTGAAATAAAACCATAGGAAAGCATAATTTGAAAATCTCCACCAGGAATTCCCTTCTCTGAACTAAATACTCAACTGTCTATTTATAAGCATTTCAATAAAAAGAGGCAGAATCATTGAAAGAATATTTTTATGCTCCAAGTGCATTCTTATGGAATGAGTTCTTTATCAAGAATTACCCACTATACTTTGGAGTCCTTGGTGCTCTCTGAGATTGGTTGTTTGCTTGCAGACATTTTATTATGCCACTAAGTAATATCATTAGTGCTCTGAGTAAACAACCAAGCTCAGAGAACTCTATAGGAGCTCCAAAAACTTCACAGTTCAATCCTAAAGTACATATATTCTCTTCTATTGAAACATTATACCTGATCTCTTTAACAGTCATGATTGTTGTCATTCAGGCATGTTTTTTTATTAAACAGTAAACAATCAAGACATATTCTAATCAAGAATTTACCAAGGAGAAAACCACACTCTTGACAGGGCAACCTACTTCATATAAACAGGGAGCAAAACCCACACTCATCACTTCTGATGATGTTGTCTAGTTGGGTAATGAAACATCTGCTAAAAACAGCTCAGAAAGTACCAAACATACCACAGTTGGACCTTAGGCTTTATATTCTATCAGAAGATTGCAAATATCAGTATTTATCCCAAAATTACATTGTTTATTGTTGTCCCTGAAGGATCAACAGGCACTACTTTAAAATGCTTTACAATTGAAGTGTGATCTCTGATGTTTACTGCAGCAATTCCCTTGTATTGTATTCCCATTCCCTTGTATTGTCTCATCTCATTTTTGGAACTGTTTACCTTCAGAGCACAAATTCCATCACCTACTTTACCAATTGATGGAGATAAAGAAGAGGCATTTGTCTCTGAATTGCAACAATTAAACACAATCAAAATATTGTTTCATTGCAATTTGTTGGTGAAAGTGGTAGACATATCAGCATTGTGTCGATCCCCAAATAAAAGACCCTGCATGATTAACTGTAACTAGCCTTTTACCTAGACTCAGAACTGTATAGTTTTGAGGATATTTATGACAACACTGCAAAATAACAGTAAAACATTTTGAAGATAGCCTGCCAAGATAAGAGGAATAAGATAAATAATAGAACACTATGCATTTGGCCCTCAATCAACTGTCACCAACGTATGCAGTTTCACTACCAGGAAATCTACTAAAATAGATTTAGATCACTATCTACTGATTCATCAATTCTGAGTCTAAATAAATCTTCAACTAGTTTAATACCAAGAATCCTGGCCAATAAACTTTACTTTGAGCTAAGCTTTGCTCCTGGAGACTATATAACTACATCCAAGCTGATTTTTACCACATTTTTCTGGATTAAAAAAAACCTTTTCAGATTAGCCTTTAGTCCTGCATTTCCCATTTATTTCACTTCTTTGAAACAACTAAGATTGGCTAAGTGTTGCCAGGCATTGCCAACTCCTACACAGGATTGATCCTATTTATCAGTAAAATGGCAGATTGGAAACATAATTTGCAGTAAACCCAATACTATCAGCTACATCTTTTTCCTATCATTATAATCCCCAAAACTGCTGTTGACAAGACCTGTAAATGATTGTATATTATTTGAACTTTTTCATACAACAGTTACTCATAACTCAAGAGAAAAATAAGTTGCATGAAAAAGGTCACAAGCCACCAAAAAACTGTTTAAAATTTTACAGGTCTCATGGACACAAACAGACAATATTTTCGGAAACATATTATTCCCCAAGTAAATGAGGTGTTTTCATGTATTACTTTTGAAAATGTGCATGTTTTTCTTGTTAAAAAAAGGACTATCTATTCTCTTCCCTAATGAGTCCTTGTATTTGTATTAATTCCTTGCATTTATTTGAGAAAAAACATGTTTTTATCATCTCAATATGGGTCTGCTTCTAATGAATATTTACCATAAGTTGGGAACAAGTGCTGTCTTAGCCTTTCATTTATTGAATGCCAGAGCAACCTCTTTGTTCTGCTTCTACAACTCACCAATGTCATAACATCTTGAAAAGCCAGAATATTAGGAGGGTTTTGAGGAACATTTCTGTTATTTGATAGTATGCTCACCAAAGAAGTGCACTTCCAAATAGGCAGATCACTTGAGTAAGATAATGCAAGCAACAAATATAAAAAAAAAACCAAAAACGTAAATAGAAGTTGCAGGAGGTCGCAAAAAATGATCACATGACCCTGAGATATAGCAACCATCATAAGTATAAAAAATGGCCATAAGTCACTTTTTCCCATGATGTTGTAACTTTGAAAGGTTACTAAAGGAACTGTTGGAAGTCGAGAACTGTACTGTGCAATTTAATAGATATAGCAGTGGCATCCAATGATTAGCATGCTAGCATCAAGATATAGCAGATGTATTTGCTAGAAAATATTTAGCTCTAACCGGTCATGGATCTAATTCAATTTCGTACAATTCAAAGCCTCTACCTGTAGTTGATTAAAGCACCATCTATATTTCTTTGGTTAGAATTTGTAGAAATAGCAACTGAGTTTCAGCCCAAAAGAAAAGAAATTACTTAGAAAATATGTACTTCTTAACAGAGAACGAAGATAGACACCTGTAATGTGGAACTAGCAGCAAAGTACTGATTGAACCAAATAATGTGAAGAGAAAAAGAAATATTTCTGGCAATAAGAGCCAGTTTGGTCTAATGGTGAAGGCACCAGATTTGAAAGCAGCAGTCTGTGAATTCTAGACTCACTTATCCTTATCTAACTGGGTGACCTTGGGCCAGTCACTTTCTTTTAGCTCACCTCACCTCACTTCAGAGGCTGTTCTTGTGGGGAAAAACAAGAGAAGGAAGTGTGTTGGATATGTTTGCACCTTGAATTATTTACAAAAATAATAAAAGTGGGGTATAAACAAACAAACAAATGAAATCTTGATAATTTAGAATCTGGAGAGAGTTTCAAGCAAGCATCATTTTCCTAAACTAGCTGTTTTGAAAGAAAATGAATGATGAAACAGACAATTCAATTTAAGTTAAGAAAATGAAAAAGCAATTATTTAATTTAATGTAACTTTAATTGCCTGAAATTAAGGCTCAAAAAGATAGAGCTGCTATGCCGAAGCTTATGATAATCAGACAACCATATAAAACTTCAACAGGTGAAAAATGAGGTTAAGAAAGATAAAGGAGACATATGCATATACTTTGATAAATGCACACGGTATTATGTATACAAAATATTACTGTGCACATGGTACCCTTGACAGAATCTTTATACCAAGTACAACAAACCTTGACAATGTTAATATTATCTATTATCCAAGAAAGTTCATCCATTGGACTTACCTTCCCCCATGATATGGAATTGACACTTTTAGAACTTATTGATTTGGGCTCTGAATCAATGCCATGGTGAAATAAAACAAGGAAGCCACTATAGTAAGAAGCTGAGTTTATTTGATTTTCAGCGAAATCACTTCTTCTTCTTTTTTTTAAAGAAGAAAAGTTTTCTTCTAAATATTACTGGCAATGGATTTGAGGAAAAAACATTTTAGCAATATATGCTGGAGTAGCTGGCTGGTTGCAACATTTTGAACACCAAAAGCTTTTGCAATAACATTAGTAAGAGAAACACCCAGTTGTATTTGTACTGTCTAGCAAAACCTCTTGCAATATAATTCTTCAGACTGAACCAGAGCCAAATACAGGCTTAGAAGACACTCCCTAGAACTGTTCAATATACACAGCAAACAGTCAAAAGGAAAATCCTGGCTAGCTTAGAGTCTTCCAGAATAACAAACTGCACCAAATTATGTCTATGTGAGTAGATGGAGGGGGGAGAATAATGATGAAAGTATCTAGACAACTCAGAGAAATAGTACTGATGTACTTTTATTCTTCATGCCAGGTTTGGAAGCCAGAAAACACTCCAACCCATAGGAATTGCTTACAAAGAAGATTTCATTAGTCTTTTTATGTAATATGACTTCCTGGTCTCAAAGAGATAAGCCTTGTGGAAGTATCTCTATTAGTGCAAAATGAAATTTCAAAACTCTCATTCAGGGTGAGAATTGCATCTTCTGAGAATAGTTAACAATGAGTTGCTTCATTAAAAATAATAATAACTAGCCCGCTTGCCTCATAGTTAGCTGGCAATATTTATGGTTCTTTTAAACTTCTATTTCTTTATTTTTAACAAGGGTTTTAAGTGGTGTGTGTGTGTTATGTGGACTATCTTGAGTTTCACAGAGCTGGAAGGCAAAGATTTATTTATTTAAAATTACAGGCTGCCAATTTCTAGATGACTCTGGGTAGTTTTTGCTGTAAAGTAAAAGAAAAGAAAAACAAACCAAAAACAGAGGAAAAATCTTGAAAGCCTTGACAAAAACAATGTCTCTCTCTCTCTCTCTCTCACACACACCCCCCCCAATGAAAAACTAACAGGGACTTGGTAGCTACTCTACCTACAGACCCAAAAAACTGAATTAAAGCATCCTACCAATCTTTAATATATACAACACCTTTTTTAAAGTACTTAGATTTACATTTCCAATGGTCCAAGTAGTTATTTTTCCATCTCAGACTGTGAGATGATAGGTGTGGGTGGGATGGGGATTCATTCCCTTGCTTATGATTTGAATTAATGAAATTAATATTAAGCTTTCATAGATTTAAAAGTTTATCTTGCTTATTTGATTTTATAAGCTGCAATCTCAAAGGCAGAACATTATCGTGCAGAGAAGAAAACCTCACATTCCTCTTATTATAATCTCAATCCTGTTGAAAGCCAGATTGGTCTACTGTAATGATTAAGGCACCAGACTAAAAACCAGGAAACTGAGTTCTAGTCCCACCTTAGCCAGTTGGGTGACTTTGGGTCAGTCACTCTCTTTCAACCTACACAAAACAGCACGATATTGACCTTGCTACCACAGATAAAAGTGGCTGTGAACAGATATGTAAATGCAGGAAGCAAGGAAAAGAGGTAGACAAAAGTGGTAATTTCAGTTAATAGGACTATCTTAGTATTTCATGATATAGCAACCAAGGCAGAAACTATCTGAAAATTTAACTAACTTAATAAATTGCTCTCCAGTTTTCAAGCTTTTGCAGTGATGCAGGGTAAGCATTCTGTCAAGAAGACAGTTACCATGATGTGCAATGGATTGGCTTTCCCCTGCTTCTTTATCCTTGTGCTGACAAAATAAGTACCAATTGCTTCCCTTCCTGTGGGTGGGTTTTTGAGGATAAGTCATTTCCATTTGCATTTTCAAATGAAAATCCAGAGTTCATAGAATTATAGAATTATATTTGAGGGGCTGCCATAAATCTATTTTCCAAAGCATTAAAAGGTGAGACAAGAAAAAAATCAAGGAAACAGTCAGTCCACTAAAGAGAGAAGATGGCAAAGAAGTAACAGGAAACAGAGAGAAAGAACTGCTTAACTCATTCTTTGCATCTGTCTTCACGCAAAAAGAAACTGTAGATCAACCCACCAAAAACATAACTGTAAAAGACAGACCAGAAACAAAAGTTAAAATAAGCAAAAAATTAGTAAGAGAACACCTGTCTGATCTTGATGAAAACAAATCACTGGGGCCTGATGGATGACATCCCAGAGTTTTAAAGGAGCTGGCAGAGGTCATCTCAGAATCACTGCACCATATCTTTCAAAAATCCTGGAGCAGCACCGGGGAACTACCAGAGGAACTGGAAAGAGCTGATGTGATTCCATCTTCAGGAAAAAACAGACCCAGGAAAACTATAGACCAATCAGCCTAAACATCAATCCTGGGAAGTAATACTGAAAAGATAATGAAAAAACATGGTTCCTGCACATCTAGAAACAAGTAAGTAATAACTAGCAGTCGCACGAATTTGTTAAGAGCAAGATCATGCCAAACCAATCTATTTATCTTTTGACAGAGTGACTAAAATTAGTAACCCAAGTGAAAGCCTGTGGACATAGTAATAACTTAACTTCAACAAGGCATCTGACAAAGTAGACCACAAACCTACTTTCTTGATAAACTAGAAAAATGTGGAATAAAACAGCTCACCCTAGATGGTTGGCCAACCAGCTGCAAACCATACTTAATGTAGTCCTTAATGGAACTACATCTACATGGAGGAGTAAGCAGTGGATGCCCAGGCTCCCATCTTGGGCCGCGAGTACTTTCAATTCTTCATTAACGACTTAGATGAGGGAATAAAGGGAACTTACTAAATTTGCAGATGATACTAGCTGCAAGAATAGCTTAAACACCCAAGAGATAGGTTCAAGATCCGATGGATCTTGACAGACTACAACACTGGCGCCGTATCTAACAAAATAAAATTCAATGTGGAAAAAAGTAAAAGTCCTACACACTGGCAAGAAAAACAAAAGTACATATATAGACTGGGTGAAACATGCCTCAATAGCAGTAACTGTGAGAGGGATCTTGGAATCTTAGTAGACAACAGCTAAATATGGAAAGCCAGCAGTGTGCATCCACCCGCCAAAAAAGCTAAGCAATCCTAAAGTATATTAACAGAGGGATACAATCAAGATCAAGGGAGTACTTAATACCACTCTATAAAGCCTTGGTAAAGATCACACCTTGGAGTACTGCATTCAGTTTTGTTTCACCACAATGTAAAAAAGGATGTTGAGACTCTAGAAAAAGTACAGAGAAGAAAATCCAGGAATGATTAGGGGACTGGAGGCTAAAACAATACAAATGAATGGGTTTGCAGAACTGAGCTTGGCTAGTCCTAGTGAAGAGAAGGACCAGGGGAGACATGATAGCAGTCTCAATTTTGAGGGGCTGCCACAGAAAGGAAGGGTCAAGCTATTTTCCAAGCACTGTAGGCCAGGCAAGAAAATGGATGGAAACTGAAGAAGAAGAGATTTAAACCTGAAACAAGGAGAAACTTTCTGACAGTGAGAACAATCACCAATGAACAGCTTGCCCTCGGAAGTTGTGGGAGTGCCAATCACTTGAGACTTTCAAGAAGAGATTGGACTGCATTTGTCAAGAAATGGTGGTAGAGTCTCCCTGCTTGGGCAGGGGTTGACTAATAGGACCTACAAGGTCCTTCCAACTCTGATTATCTTTTATCTGTTTATCAAAATATGCAATGGTTGGAAATTAATCAAAGGAGAAGCACCTAGAAACTAAGGAGAAATTTCCTCTTTAAAGGCTTTTTAAAAAAGAGACTGGACAGCCCATTTGCCTGAAATGATATATATGCAGTGTTCCCCACCTTTTTTGTTCCCAGGGACCAATTTCATGCAGAAACATTTTTTCAAGGACGGGGTGGGGCGTGAAGGTTCCAAAATAAACAAAAATCTTAATCATTATATTATAGTATGCTGATCGAATGCAACAATTACATTTTTTATTATTAGGCACTTTAACGAAACTATTACATCCTATAATATCAACTCACCAAAATGTTAGAATCAGTGGGAGCTCTGGGCTTGTTTTTTCCTGCAAGCATACGGTCCTATCTGGGGGTGATGGGAGACAGTGACACTCGAATTGTAATTCCTTATATCCAGTGCTATTCCGTAGTCTTGTTTTTGTTGCTGTCAATGCAGAAAACCCTGCCTCAAAGATAATAGAGGTTGAAATGGAAGCAAGGAACTTTCAGTGCTTTTGTGGCAATGTCAGGATGTTCTGGCCCTTTGACTTTACTCCAGAATTGCAGAGATTTTTGAACTTGTTTCAGACATGGATTGAAAGGCCACCCATTTGCAATCTCAAGTAGTTGGTTTCCTCTTCTTGTAGGGTAAAAGTTGATTCCCCTGGCTGTTCACAAATGGGTTCCGGATCCATTCCTTCCCAGCCTGGGTCTTTTGTGACAGGGAAGTAATGCTCAACCTCTGTTTGAAAGCCGGCAAAAGGTGATCATGCACTAACTGGGTGAATGAAGGTCCAAACTCAGTCTCTTCCATAATCCGCTGCTACTGTGTGAAACCATATGCAAATATCCTGTGTTCACTCTCCGTCTACATAACTCCACTTTGGCTTCTGAATGCTGCAACCTTTATCTGCCAACTTGAAAAAGGGTTGTTCATTTTCCCCTTAAGTGAGAAATTGAGTTCATTTGAGCAGGTAAAATGTTCACACAAGGTTAAGCAAATTTCAAGATCCAATCAAGTGTCACTGAGTTATGCTGCAGTGCTGACTGTTTCTTGCAGAAAAACCTTCTGCAGTGAACTCTCTTAACTCAAAACACTTGTCAGTGATTTACCTTTTGAAAGCCAATCTCACTTCTGTGTTATAAGAGAAGGCGTCTATGTTCTGCATCTATCTCTTCACAGAGCTGTTCGAACAGATGTGATTTCAGGCATGGTAATAATTTTTATTCAACATCTTGCAACGCTGTTAAGCTTAGGTGGCATTTTTTCGGCTTGCAGCAATTCCCCCTGTGATGACACCAGTGTGTGGACTCACATTCAGAGGCGACTCCTTGACCCGCTTGTCAGACCTGAAAGCCCGCCCAGTCATCGCAGCCCGCTCCGTCCGTGCATACACCGACACAGTGTGACCAAATTAAGCCTCCCTGATATGTACTTGTTCAGGACATGAATAACTCTGCAGCTATGGCGTAAGTTGGCAGAAAATAGTGCACATAGCAAATCCTCATGTAAGTCCTCCTGAAAAATGTAATCTCACAAACGAGCAATATTGCCTTTGTTGTCAACATCTGTAGATTCATCCACCTGAATCACGTACCATGGTGACTCATTAACCCTCTCAAGTAAACTGTGGCTCAATGTCCCTCTGCTATTTGATTAAATTCTTCTTGTCACGGTGCTCCGCCGAAAAGGGGGATGTTTTCAACCTTTTTTACTGGCAGCGTCCCCAAAAAGTTCGCTGGCAAATGTACCTTGTAGCAGGCAAAATCAATTCTTCCAAATCATAAAGGGCTTCTTAGCTTTAGCAATGCAGTCCACAACCAGGAATGTGCTTTTAGCGTGGACACATTTGTTTGAAGTAAGTTGGCCTTTAATAATTGTTTCTGTCCTTCATGTTCCCGATTTTTTCTTGAAAATATATAAGGGCTTTTCTTTCAATGCTGGTGTTTTTGTCTCCATGTGGCAGTGCAGTTTTGATGGGTTTCAATGGCTTCATTAGCATGTCTGTCAACCGGCATATTACACAGAGTGGGTGTGGGCTTGTGAATCACCTGTTGCGATGACCCGTAACTCAGGTAGGAATCTTGGTAATTTTTCTTTGAAAAGTGCAGCTTCTTTTTGCAGGCAGTCTGTGACCCTTCCTGCTGTCTCATCCTTGTCTCGTTTCCCTTTGCCAAAAAACTCTCCAGTACTCCTGTTTTCTGGGCTCATTTTTGTGGAGGCTAGCTTGCATAAATAGCGCCAAAGACAAATATGCACCAAAGACAAATACAGGCCAAAGACAAATACGTGCCAAAGATAAATACGGGCCAAAGATAAATACAGGCCAAAGACAATATACTCAGCCAAAGATACATACGCGAAAGAGGTTTTGGCGCGTATGTAATATTTGGTGCCGCATTTGTCTTTTGGCCCGTATTTATCTTTGGCCCGTATTTAATCTTTGTGTGTATTTGGTCTTTGGCGTGTATTTGGTCTTTGGCGCGTATTTATTCCTTTGGCCCGTATTTATCTGTGTGTATTTGTATTTGGGCGTGTAATTTGTTGTTTGGCAAAGACAAATATGCGCAAAAGACAAAATACATGCAAAGATCATTACGCGCAAAAGAGTCTTTGCGCGTATGTATCTTGTGTGCGTATTTGCTTTTAGCGCGTATTTATCTTGGCCCGTATTTATCTTTGGTGCGATCTTGTCTTTGGCATGCATTTGTCTTGGGCAAAGACAAATACGCACCAAACACAAATACGTGCAAAGATACATCACGCGCCCAAAGAGTCCCTTTGGCGCATATGTATCTTTGGTGCGTATTTGTCTTTGGCGCATATTTATCTTTGCGCCGTATTTATCTTTGGTTGTGTATTTTGTCCTTTGGCGTGTATTTGTCTTTGGCGCGTATTTATCTTTGCCCGTATTTATCTTTGTGTGTAATTTGGTCTTGCATGTATTATGTCTTTGGCAAGATAAATAATACACCAAAGACAATACGCGCCACAAGATAAAATATGCGCCAAAGATAAAGAGTCAAGCACGGAAGAGGTCCAAGCACAGAAGAGTCCAAGCAACGGAAAGAGTCAGCCGGAAGAGTCAAACACGGAAGGTCAAGCACAGAAGATCAAAGTGCGGAAGAGTCAAGCATGGAAGAGTCCAAGCACGGAAGAGTCCAAGCAACGGAGAGTCAAGCGCGGAAGTAAGGCTGGGTGGGAAGAAAGTGTTGCAGCCCGGTAAAAAATTATCCGCGGACGGTACCGGTCAACGGACTGGTGGTTGGGGACCCCTGATATATAGAGTCAAACTCCTGGTCGTGGGCCAGATGCCGTCATGTGCTGGCCATGCCCATGCCTGGTTTAGGGCAAAAGGTCCTTCCAACTCTGTTATTTTGTTCTGTTAAATGTAAGGATCAGTCTCTACTCAGTGCAAAGAACTTGCATGTTCATCATGGCCACAATGGACCAAAAGAGAACAGATATTCTGCTGTGTCTTGAGGAAGGCGGCAAAGTCTTGTCAATGTTTACCCTGCATCTGAGCTCACTCCATAAAATATAACTCTCCCAACATTTTAGCTTTGTAAGGTCTCATTCCAGCTTTTATTGTTGTTCTTCCTTGTTGTTCTTCTTGTTCTTGTTCTTTCTTCTCTTCTCCTCAATTATTAGGAGGTTTGGAGTTTGTTTGGCTTCCTTGCTGTTCTTGCCCACGCTACAACAGACACACAACATATTCTTTCTTCCCTGCCCTTTCCTCTTTGAGCCTTCTCTTCTTCTCCTTTCAGCTACTCAGCCTTTTGTCCCTCCAGTTTTCTTGCTTTTATATCATAAAAGCAACAAAGCAAGAATGAAAAAGACTACCTTTCACCAATTTACTAATGGACCATAAAAGAAAGATCCACAATTTTACTGACTGAGCAGCTCAGAATGGCCATGGAGGGGAGGGTGGAGCCAGGATTGCATTGATTACGCCATGCGATCTTGAGTTTTGAGATCGCTGCTGATATCTTTTCTCCTGGATGTCCAAACGGATCTAAAACATCCCAAAATGATTAATGTAAAGAGCACATCCTATCGATCCCAGGGTTACGCAAAGGTCCCTGGTAGATCCAGGAGAAGCTCTTTTTGACAGCGGCAAAGAGGCAGCCATTAAAGCTGCTGAAGTTGGGGACAGGCTTTGAAACGAAAAGAGAACTGGAAAATGGCCGGTTTTTTGGTGAGTTTTTCTTTACTTTAAGATTTGAAAGGACATCCTAAGGAAAAGAAAGGAATCTGTAAAAATTTTTAGACAGAAGTGATTAAAGCACAATTTAACAGGAAGTCAAAGTAATATTTTTTTTTTCCTTTTGCTGGATTTTTAATATATATTTTTATTTTGAAACTGGACTGGTTTTTTTCCTAACTATTCTTTCTCTCCTTTTTGACTTTATATATTTTTAGGCTAAGACTCCATTCTAGTTCATCTTTTTAAATATCTCTTTCCTTTTTAAATTATTTTTATTCCGCCTATCTTGTTTGGAAAGGAGGGGGAAAGTGAAAACAGAAGAAACTTTGTAACACTGTCCAACTGAGCTTGGAAATATTCTATCTCTTTTTTTTTCTCTTGACAGACAAAGTTGAGAAAGACCTGAGACTTCTTTTCAAGGACATTGCCTATTTTGATAAGATAGGGATAGAGCAATGGGAGAGTATTATTGCAGGTGCTCTTCTGGGTTTCTAATCAGAGCTGGAGTCTGGTTGCTGAAGTTTACAGAAAAAAGAGACTATAAAACTCTGGAGAAAGGAGAGTTATAAGAATTTTTACAAAAGCCTTGATAACTAAGTAAGGTTGCAGTGTGCTCTTTTTACTTTCTTAAGATGGGCTATGTCTTACTTTAACAACCCCGCTCCTTATAGCTTACTTTTTATAATAGCTATTTGGATCTTTGGCCTTTTGGAACTTGTTTTTGTCTTTCTTTTTTGTTTTTAAAGTCTAATTTTTACGTTTGCATCTCATTTTAAAGGAAAAGTTTTAGTATTAATGCTTTCCTTCCCTTCCTTTTTTTAAAAGGAAGTTATTATCTTTCTTTTTTCTCTCTCCTCCTTTGTATTTTTTTTTTCTATTTACCTTCCCTATTGGTTATTTTTTTTTGTGTGGCTTTCTCTTTTTTTATGCATACTTTTATACTGAGACTTTTAAATTGGATTAAGGTGTTGAAGAACCTGAAGAACTTCTTTTTTTTCTTTAACTTTTTAATTTTCTATTTTTTACGCCTTCCAGGATTGAAACAATTTTTTTTCCTTTTTTTTTAAATTTTGGTCTTTTTTTCCATTTTTGAGTTTTTACTGCTATCTAACCAATCAATTGGGATTAACGGTATACAAGAACTGAAAGAATTTTTATTATTATAATTATTATTATTATTATTATTATTATTATTATTATTAATTATTATTTATTATTATTTTATTATTATTATATGTTTATTTATTATTTGGCTTCTTATTTCCCACTATTTTTACTTGGAAATTTTACAATTGTTATTTCACAAGTGGATTAAGGTCTAGAAGAAACCTGAAGATTTTGAAATTGTCTAAAAATGAGTAGGAAAATAACAGCGGAACTGGTCCTTCAGCTTCTACTTCTTCCTCTTCACCATCTGGAAGACAACGCTCAATACAGACGATGTTACAGCAGAAAGAACAGGAAAAAGTGATGCTGCACATGATTGTGCAGGATTCAAAATATACAAATACGAACAGAGAATATTAAAAAGAGAACAGAGAACATTGGACAAAAGAACAGGAAAATTGATGAATGGAGAACTTCACAAATGATGATGAAAGTATGACGAGAGATTCCAAAAAATTGAAGAAGATAAATAAAAGAAATAAGAAGATACAAGATATTATTTTTTTTATTTTTTTATTTTTTATAGCAGAATTAACTGAATACAAATTAACTGATATTAACAAGATAAAAGTGGGATGCCTGAAGATGGGAGAGGACAGATGAGAATTTTTATCTCAGATTCCAAACAAAGAGGAAAAAAGGGACCAAAACCTAGCTGAGATAATGAATAGAAATTTTGTTGAAGCTCGGAAATAACCAAAGAGAGGATGATGGATGGAATAGACGAGGTTCATCGAGTCTTCACAAACGATATATGATGAGAAATAGTTTACCAGAGGTTCACAATCAGATTTACAAAGAAAGCCATTAAAGCCAAAATGATTGCAAGTGCAAGAGAAAACATTGAAATATAAAGACAAGGGAGAATGTGGTCCTGAAACAAGTTACCGCAAGAAGAGTGAGAGAGATGAGAAGAAAGTAATCAATTTCTTGACTAAAATACTAACTCAAAAAAGAGGTGAATTATAGATTTGGTTGATACCAGAAGGTTAATGTTACTGGCAGGTAACAAAGAACAGAATTGGACTCAATTGAGAAAGTTGAAACTATTTTATAACAGAATATTTTGGAGGAAAGAAGGAGGAGGCAGAAAAAGAAATGTCACTAATTGAATTCCAAGAGGACTGCCAAATAGCGACTGAAAAAAGAAGGTGTAGTAGGAAGAAATGGTGGGAAAGTTAAAGACAACATGACAAGAATCTATGAGAGCTGCTAAATCTCACTATAAAGATAATCAATGGAAGAGAATACCTGATTACAATTAACATAAATGGACTATAACCAGGCTGTCAAAGAATAGAAAACTTTCCATAAACTAGAGAAATTAAAATTTGATATAATCTTGCCCTACAAGAAGTACATATTAAAAAAAGCACATGAACAACTGTTGATACAGCAAAAAATTAGGGAAAATATGTACTTCTTTGAACACGATGCAAGAAAAGAGGAGTGGTTTACACAATTAAAGATATTATCCAGCGAAAATTGATCTATAACCGATGACAAATGGAAGATTACTAATGATGAAAATAATGGACATATATAAAACACTCCTGATTGCAATCTGTGCCTGAATGATAATCAAGAAAGAATTTATAAAAAACTACATATGAAAATAATCGAACTGGCTATGCTAATATGATAGGAGACTTAATGGAACTGATAGACAATAAATTGGACTATACAGCACAGAAAACAACAAAGCAAAACAGAAAGACTCTCCCTAAATCTTTTTTTAAAAATGATAGATGAAATAAATTTTAAAGATACATGGAGAGAAAGATGTAAGACTAATACAATATACCTTTATTCAAACAGACATTTATCATGGTCCAGAATAGATATGAAATATGGATGTCAAACAGAATTGTTAGTTTAATACCAAGAATAAAATATTGAAATAAAATACTTTGGACAGATCACAATCCAATGACAATTAAATGGAAAGGACAAAGAAGAAGGTATAGATGGACCCGTTAAGTAATTACGATATAAAGGAAAAGATTTCACACAGTGGATGGGAAAGAATGGCTTTCTTCTTTAGCGAAAACAAAAAAGAAGATACATCAATGCCAGAACCTATAGGATAACAATGAAGGCATATGCCGAGGCTTGATCAAATAGACTATAACAAGGAAAAGAAATGCCCATAGAAAGACAGCCTCTCAGGCATTAGAGATGATTATAAAGGACTTGAAAAAGAGCTACAGAAAATGCAGCAGAAAAAGGACACTAATTAAAAATGATATAATTAAATATAAATAGAAAAAGAAGAATTAGCACAGAAAAGATCAGAGGTGCAAAAACAGAAATTACGTTGAAGAATGCAAAATAAACCAGGTAGATGGTTAGTTATATAAATTGAGAAAGGAGAAAGAATCAGGAAAAATATTGCAATTGAAGAGATCACCAAGGTCAAGTTTGCTATGGTAACTAAGGAGAAGAAGGAAATCATTCAAGACTAATGGGAAACTGTACACACAAGAGAATATTGATGAGGAAAGAGTTAAACAGTACTTTACAGAATGCTAATCTACCCTGATACCTAAAGAAATTGAGAACAATGTTAGAGCAATAAAGTAATGTAATTAAATAAATTAAATAAAAAATAATAAAAAAAAAAATAAATAACTATGATGGAGTTAACTGAGCATTAAGAAGCAAAACAATGAAAGGCACCAGGACCCAGATGGACTTCTGGCAGAATTTTATAAAACACTAACAAGAATGAACTTCGATTGCTAGAATATGATGAAGGTTATGTTAAAGAAAAGATACCCAAATCATGTCAGAAGCTTATAGTTACACTTGTCCCAAGAGAGGCCGATCCATTACAAATCAAAGAATTATAGACCATTTCTTTACTAAACACAGATTATAAAATCTTTGCTTCAAAATTGGCGAGACTTAAAATATTAAACAACTTTTTTTAGTTTGAGCAAGAGAAAATTAGTTTTAGGACACTTTGATAATACAAGCACAACCTGAAAATAAATGGCTTTGATATTTCTAGATGCACAGAAGGCATCTAGATATGTAATTGTTGATTTCATGTTATTACAATTGGAACAGATGGGTTTTGCTAAAAAATTTAATTCAAGCAATGAAGCTATATATCATAAGCAAAACGGCAAAGGTTGAGAGAGGGAGAAACGGAAGACTATTGATATAAGAAAGGAAAAAAGACAAGGGTGCCCATGATCACCTCTGTTGTTTTGTGTTAACATTGGAAGTGCTAAATAGAAAATATAGAGAAGATATAAAAGGGATGAAAAATTTAAAAAAGAATTTAAGTTGCATTCGCAGATGATCTGGTTTTTCATTTTAGAAGACCCAAAGAAACAGCATCAAAATTGATAGAAAAGATAGAGGCATATGGAAAGGTGACTGTTTGAAAATAATAAGATAAAGACAAAAGATCTTGACAAAGAATATGCTCAAGACAAAAGGAAGAAACTGCGGATCTATTTGATAATTCAAGGAAATTCCAAACGAAATAAGATCAGTACTTGGGATACATTTGAACAGCAAGAATATAGTACACTAAAAGAGAATAATTATATCAAACTTAAGCAGCAGATAGCGCTAGATTTGCGAAATGGAAAATTTACAACTGTCGTTAAAAGGGAAAGAATACAACAATCAAAATGAATATATTACCCAGAATTTTATAATACAAACAATTCCAGTTAGGCTTGGAAAAGATTATTTTGAAGATCTAAAAATAACTGTGTTGAAATATTATGGCAAGGTATAGAAAGTGAGAATAAAGTTAAAACTTTTTTGCAAAGATTGCAGAAAAAAAAAAAAAATAAGGAGGGAAAAAAAGGAAAAAAAAAAAATTTGGTTTGCCTAACTGGGTTGTATTGCCAAGCTACAAATTTGATGTGGTTTAAGGAATGGATAAAATTAAGAAATACTAGATTGTTGCAATTATGAAGGCCAATGTTCTGTTGTTGGGGTGCATGTTTTTCTATGGAGTAATTATAAGGAATAAAACACAGGGGTATTTTAAGAAGACATTAGATAACGGGAGTCTCTGGTTAAACTGGGAGAGAACTAAAAGACAATATTATTTGAAATCCATCTGTAGTAGTTTACTTATCTATAATATATAAAAAGAAAAACAGTTCGATATGGTGAAATATTGAATGAAAAGGGTGAACTTAAAATCTATGCAAAAATAAGGTATAACAAGGTATAAAGAATCAAGGGTAATAAAGATGAATTGGTTTTCATATGCGCAAATACATTCAGTATGATTAAGACTTCTAAAATGAAGGTTTCTATGATAAAATTGGACTGATTTAGATAAGATTTAGATAGGTACTGATGAAAAGTGATTAAAAAATTGTAAATGATATTTATCAGAAATTAAACTAGAAGAAAATAAGTTAAAGAAACAATGAATTGCTTGGAGGAAGAATTTTGGACAGGGAATTGATCTAGAGAAAATGGCAAAAACTGTAGTCTCAAAATTATAAAATGACAATGGTCAACAGCATATAAAGAATTTTTGTTTAAGAAGTTTACGGGTGGCATTTTCCCCAACAAAATAGCAAGAATTTTCAGAATAAATCCAAAAAATGTTTGGAAAATGTCATCAGACACCTGGCTCATATAACCATATGTGGTAGACTTGTGTGGAGCTAAAAAAATATTGGACTAAAATCCACACGTGTGGAAAAAAATGACAATAAAGCATATAGACTTGAAACCAAGAGATATTTTTAATTGGGAATTTTACCTGAAATATATAGTAAAGAATTAAATCCCTGATTGTAAATGTATTAAACAGCGCTAGGATTGTAAATTTGCAAAAACTGGAAAAAATGAAAGCAAATAACCATTAGGAGGAGGAAATTATAAGAAAATAATTGCTGAAATGAGTAGACTGACATTTGAAATCAGAGAACAAGATGATGACAATTTTATACAATTTGGGATCTATTCTATCAATGGTTAGGCAATAAAACATGGTAATGAAATGTGTAAATTCTTGGAAAATAATAAATATATAAAGATGTACTTTTTTCTTATTAAATCTACAAAATGATTTTAGGATAGATTTGAGATGATAATATGAACTGCCATAAAACAAATTAAGTAAAATACGGATTATTTTGTAAAACATGAATGAATAAAAGTATAGTCAAATGATTAACGATGATATTGATGTATTTAACATTTGATTGAAAATATGAGGATATATACAATGTAATTGTAATTGAAGACTACAAAATGGAAGCACAAAACAGTCTGTAAACCAACCAACACACTGTATGTATATATATATGGAAGATGGCTTGATGTTTTTATGTTTTGTTTGTCTATGTTGCAGTGACCAGGCCTGGTCAATTGGAATAGAGACCTTGCTTATTTTGAAATGAGACAGAACAGATAAGACTGAACAACACCAGTTTGAAATTTAGAAATGAAAATAAAATGAACATTTAGCAACCAGAATAAAAGGCTACAGTACTTTGTGGGGGTAGAAGAGTTGTGGTATTCAGAAGACAGTTAAGGAAAGCTTGAATGCAAATCATCCAATCATTTTTGATTCAACAAATTGAGCATGGAATCAATTACTTCTTCAAGTCACATGCATAGCATATCAACTCTAAGAATAATAGATGCTTAATGAACAGCATGAAAACTGTGTGCCATCCCAGTTGTTTGAGATAAACAAAAGGAAAGCATTCAATAAACCAGACCTCAGAATAGCAAAATAAAAAACTCTTGGGATTGACAAAAAACCTTTTTTTTTGTTAGAGACAGAATGAATGTGTTCTCTGAAGGATTTATCCCTCAACCATATAGTGCACGGATCACAGCTGTATTACATCAATAACAACTATCGGAAAATCCTCCAATGCAGAAAAATACCTTCCAGCTGAATACGCCACCCACACTATAAAAAACTCTAGCCAGCTTCCTAACATATTGGTCATAAGAACACTTTAACCACTTCCATTCCTTTACTAGACCATGAAAGAAGGAAGCAGAATCAAATATAGTTTCAGCAAGATTGAGAACTAAATCAACTCAACCTTGAATCAGACAATTGTTTGTTGTACTTTAATTAACTACTGTATTAACTTCCTTAACAACTTGTAGTAGTCATACAAAGACATAGGCTATCTGGAGGAGACATCAGAGATTATCATTTCCAAATATACAAACAATTAATTATTTATCCACCTTGGCTTTAATCTGAAATTTCATGAATTCAAACAGCACTCAATGGATGGATGGACTACAGAAATCTCAACAAGAGGAAACAAGCAAGTCAACTCTTGTAGAAATTGTTGCCTTTATTTATTCTTTAGAATAGAAGATGAAAGTGTTACATAGCTGGGAAATGATGGAAGATCTGGTGAGTTCGCAGTCACAGCTATTATCATGCACACCTACTGTATTTTCCACAGGCATTAAACAATAGTTTTCAGTTCTGATCTTGACAGCTGCCCAAATTATAGCTCAATGAGTTAGATATAAAAGCAATCTATAGTCTGAGGACATTTTGGCTAGAATTTCAAGGGCAGAAAAGATAATATAGTCTTCCCATCTTACTTTTTTTATAGCTGTCTGTTTTGAAATGATGACAGCCATGCTTTTCATGCTGCAATAGCTGTATATTTTCCCCTGAAAACACATTTCCCACAACATTACTACCATAACAAACTATCATTTGGAGAGATCCACTGAAAGATTATGGTCAACACCCATTTTTTCAAAGAATCCTGTCAGTATGTATACACAAGCAAGAACATCTTTGGCCCACAATTCCCATGAGTAGTAGCACTACTGTCAGTGTGAGTTTTCACTGACCCCCAGTGTTCTGCTTCATCCAGTACTGAAAACATGTTTTCTCCACCTATGAAATGAGTGAAAGTGGGGTGGGGAAGACCTGATCTACTACTCAGCCATAACAAGCCAATTTGATATTTAGAGTCTGAGTCCTACGAAATTAATCACCAGATACTTCTTCAGCTTGACAAAACACATTTAGTGCTGCACTGAAAAAGGTTACTAGCTTTAAACTGTTTTCCAGGATCCCACTTCCATTATCCACAGATGGCATGCTTCATGCTTTATGATGTCTTATTTATTAGATTTATTTATATCAATAGAATATTTGCAGTTAACAAAACCAATACAATACATACAACTATAGTAGGTCCATGGTACAAAACAAAATGTAAAAATAATAAATCAGTATCTTAAAAGTGAAGCAATAATAAAAGTAGATTGCATAACTTCATTTTCCACGGGTTCTCTGAAACATTTTGAGTTTTTAAAAGCTTATGGAAAAACACAGGTGCCAATCTCAGTTTCTGAGGCCTAATGCATTTCCACTGAGAAGAAGCACCTGTAAGCCTCAGCTTTTTTCACTTTTGGAGATGGGGAATCACTAGCCAATTCTCTTACAATAAATGGAATATATAGACTAGGTCTACCTTTTTACACAAGCATGCCTGCCACTTGTTGCAGTTTTCAGTAATTGCCTTAAACCAAAAGATACTTTTTTCCTTTTCATGAAATGAACTGAGATTTTGCCCTGATGCTGAACAAAAGGTGTAATTGCGTCATGAATGTGGTTTTATATTAAAAATGGATAAATCTTTGACATGCAATACATAATTAACTTTACTAGTATAGACAGTTAACATTTATCTCCAATTTATCTCTAATTTACACTGATGTGCTCAAAATTCTAAGTCACCAAGAATATTTTGACACTTGGAACTGGGCTAGGGCACATTCATTGATTTTTTTTTTGTCCATTAACTTTTCACTTTAAAGTCCATTTTAAGACATAATGAAAAGGATAATAAAAACATATAGCTCAAGAAAGGTCTTTCTCTGCTTGAACTTACCTTGTTTCTCTCTTCAAAAATGGTTTATGTTGAAATAAGCTGACTTTAATCTTAGACATCAGCCCTGAACATTGTATATTTAACTTCTGTCTCAGACAGGAAACTATCTCTGTATTCATTCCTGCCATTGCATTACGTATGTTCTCTGTCAATCTTGATTTGCTCACAAAAGAATAATTTTCGCAATCTGACCAAGCCCAGAGTTATATAATTACTGAAATTCCAGCAAAGCAGATTTAAATTTGGAATCCACAAATTGGCACAATACAGATGTGGCTTGATTCACCAAAAAAGGGGTGGGGGACCCACTGATAATGGCTGAGGAGTTACTTAAAGACAACACAATATCTATGTGGCCCAAAATGACCCCCAGACAGAAATAACACAGGTGTGTGCGGGGGTCATACTGAAAACAAGTGTTTGGGGAACTATAGGATATATGTTACAGTGAACTTGAAAATCTACCATGGCAAAAGCTAAGGGAAATAATACTTTTGAAATTATGTTATATTATGTGAAGATGCTTTTGTCAAAAAGAAAAGAAAAAAGAAATTTCATTTTATCTTTCCTCTCCCTATATTAGATGGTCTAAGAGGTGTGGGACGGAGAGCAGAAAATATTGTCCACAAATATAAACATATAGGGTTTCCAAAGAGAACCTCCCTGATATTCGATAATATAATAATGGGATGAATGGTGTTTGATTCTCAGAAATGAGTGTCCCAGCTTCTCCCACTTGGGAGAATGAATTTATTTAATAATTCCCTTAACCATGATTCCCTTAACCATATGACTTGTACTTACAATTGCCTGATTCACTTAGCAACCAGTATAAAAACAAGGTCCAGACATATGAGTGCCTTTTATGAATGCCACAACTTACAACTGAAATTCCAGTCCCAAATATGGTCATAATTCGAGAATTACCTGTCTTAGAAACAAAAAACATACCGGTAGTAGTTTCAATGCACTTGTAATATAAGGGAAGGTGGAAGGAAAATAGATGTTGTTTGGAAACATGTTAGAGAAATATTTCAATACACTCCATCCCTTTAAATTTATATCATATGTCAAAGAGAGAGACTCTAGTTTGGACCTCACTGCCAAGTTTGAAATAACCTTGGATTAAGAAGAACAGAAAAAGAACATTAGATTATTTCCTTTTTCAATCCTTTAAACACCCATGACATGCTGTGAGGAACAGATCTAGCATTCTAGCCCTTTGCCAAAAAAAGTAATTTTTTCCTTTCAGTGCCTTAGCAAAGAACCAGAAGTCACTGAAAACACCCCACAACAACAGTAGACCAAGAACATGAATCAAACTCCCACCAGCAGCAAAGTATATTTTGTGATGGGAGACGCAAGGAACCAACTCTTTGAAAGAACTTGAAAGTCTTTGAAACTCTTCCTGTGTGACTTTGTTTGAAAAATGGGATACACTCCAGTGCAGCAACATCCATGTAGTATTTCATAGGGACAAATATTATGGTACAGCCTTGGTTGAATGTGCTGAATATGAAAATGTCTCTTTCAGAAACTTCATCTTCTCCCAAAAGTTACAGCCTGGTTTTTAATAAGGATTCTTTCTTGAGAACATTCTGTACCTTTGCAAGCTTTGCCCCAGCTCAACTTGGAGTGCTGCAATGGTGGGATTCAATTTTTTTTACTACTGGTTCTGTGGCTTGGTGGGTGTGGCAGAAGAGGGATATTGTAAAATCTCCAGTCAGAGGTGGTATTTGCCAGTCCTCTGAACTACTCAAAATTTCCGCTACCAGTTCTCCAGAACTGGTCAGAACCTGCTGAATACACCTCTGGAGTGCTGATACAACTTTTTATGAAAACCTGGAATTAACAACACACTCTGAGGTTCTCCTCTGGAAGCAGCTCTCAGGAGACCCCAAATAAGAGTTAGATTATGGTAGTACCAAAACAAGTCACTTGTCACTGACTCCAAAATAGTGTAGAGAACCCCACTTTTATTTTCCATCTTCAGATGCATATTCTAATCACATAGCAATGCTAATTATTGAGCTAAGTGCCCCCTGTATTTTCTATTGCATCAATTTTGGCTATTTTTTTCAAAAAAGAACTGACTGTTTTTATATCATCCTTCTATTATTAGCACTTAGTTTACTGTTATCAATAACTTTGTAAATCTGTCATTTGAGATGTACAGATAGTTCAATTATGGTTGTAAGTCAAGGACTACCTATATTTATCAAACAATTCAGTATTTATGTTTTTAGAATCAAACTCTAGAATATACAGGTTTTTCAAACTACATGGCATTCTGCCTGGCTGCAAGACAACAAAGATTTCTACTTTCCAATTTTGCATGGAATTCCGGACACTATTTTAAAAGGCGCCATTCAAGATAAATCAAAGCTTACAATTCAACTTCAAGCTTTATTTCCAACAATTTACACCTCAAATGAATAATATTTATCAAATCCATTTTCAATTCATCTATATTTTCAGCTGTTTGCAATTAAAAAAAATAAGATTACTATTAAAAAATTCCAAAATGGTAATATTTTAATTATATATCAATGTGAACTCTAAATTAATTTTCAATGTACATACACTTAAGATTAAATCTCAAAAATTTATTATATTGGTCATGTTAAATGGGTGATAATTGTTGTATCTACATATCATTCCACCCACAATTTCTAGATCTCATTAAACATGGGGCCAAAAGATTTTGATGCGGTAAGAATTCCGACAGGATAATTTTGCAATTTGTTTGTTGTTATCCAGCTTTAATTTACAGCAATGTATAGATTTCACTTAGAGCAACTCATAACAGGGGAACAAAGTAATGCTCCCCAGAGAAAAAAAGATCTATATTTGTGCCAGCTAGGAAAACCAACTTCCTTGTTCTCTTTTAAAACCTTAAAGAAAAAAAATACAAGTTCTCATTTATATATAATTTGTCTTTTCTTCCCCTTCCCCAGCCTCTGTATTTATGTTTCAACCAGTCAATGCAACTTTTAACCAATCTAGCATATTGAATGCCAGGCTCTGGCTAGGAATAACCCCCTAGAGCAAATACATTCCAGGCTGACTCCAGACAAAGTCATGCTTAGTGTGTATTGATTTAAGTCCATGGGAAAAGTTAATCATCTCTAAAGTCCCACTGGTTTTATTGGCTCTAACTTTAAGCATCACTTGGCCTGAATTCAACCTATTGTTTGTAACGCAGTGCTATTTTTTTTTTTTTAAAGTGTATAGCACATTTTCCCCCCTCAGTCACAGGACTCTTTTTCTGGGGTAAAATTCATTGGACATTTGTTAAATTTAAAGTTCAAACCTATTTTGATCTTCTTTGTTCCTGACTAGAATGTCATCGTTAATTTGTAGCTGAAGTGTTGTCCCTAACCAGAGTTGATAATCCAACAAAATCTGAAAAATGGTCTTATCTTAACAAGAATTTGGGGTGGGAGGGAGAGATAAGCTCCCCTCTGTATTTTCTCATGTTGTGGTCAAATATTTTATCCTCTTAAGGTTCGCCTTCAAGAGATAAACCCATTCGCGTGAAAGTGATTGCCTTTTAGGAATACAGAAAGAAAACTATTGTTCATGTTCTTTATCTACTGGTAGTCCTCGACTTATGACTAAAATTGGGGAATGCATTTTGAGCATTAAACAGCGTGGAAAACAAGGAACTCATCATGTGACCAGATTCAATTTTACGACCATTTTTACCATGTTGTTAAGCAAAACAGGCTTACCCTGGTGACTTTGCTTATCAGAAGTTGGCTGGGAGGGTAGAAAATTGTGAACCTGTAACCACAAAATGCTGCAGTTGGTTGTAAACATGATCACGTGTCTGCAGAGTGGTGCAAGAGTTTCAATTTCAAGGACAGATCATTTTTCTCAGTGCCATTGTAATTCCAAACCATTATTAAATAAATAGCTCTCAGTAAGGATGAACCTCTACTTCCATTTGAACCAAATTCAGACATGAATGAAGGCGAATATATGTGTCCCGGGATAATGTTGTAGGATCCAATCTGGTCAGTCATGGGATGAGCGATTTTGTCTTCAGAGTTTTTGGATTTGTGCTGGAGCCCATCTTCAGGGGGTTTCTCTGCAGCTAGAGAGAAGCTCCTTGAAGATGGGATCCAGCATGAGTCCAAAAGCTCAGAAGACAAAATCTTTGGTCTTGGTGACTGACCTAGACTGGATCCTGCAAATTCAAATAGCCCTTTTTCCTGACAGTATATTCACCAGTGGTGGGATTCAAGTTTTTTTTACTACCAATTCTGTGGGTGTGGCTTGATGGGCGTGGCAGGGGAAGGATACTGTAAAATCTCCAGTCAGATATGGTATTTGCCAGTTCTCCAAACTACTCAAAATTTCCGCTACCGGTTCTCCAGAACTGGTCAAAACATGCTGAATACCACCTCTGATATAAACCCAGGAAGGTCTTATGTTGGCTGTCACTATCTGATGTATGGAATCATGTGGCCTAGATTTTCTCGTCCTCAGACAAAAGTTGAGTGATTGTCTTTGTTTAGGTGGACAAATGAAAAGCTATCTCACATCAATATTCTTTTGGTCCACAACAATTCTTTTTCATATCCCTACATCCCATTATTATTCCACATGAAATAATGTAATGATACTTTGAATTTATTGCCAAGATAACAGTATAATCTCTGCCCTTCACTTTTATCCCCAGTGAAGGTACTGCTCAGGGCAAGTATGTTTCTTATTAATGCCAGCCTTGCTATATTTCGTTTTAACATTTCAATGATTTGGATGACTAGAAAGGTATTTTAGGAAGGTTATATCCCATCTCTCCATGTACAAATGATGCTTCCATCTCTGAGAAAACCAGAATTGTATAATAATTTTACTGATTGTACAAATTTAATGTTAGAATGGGTTATACTAAGAGATACCTAATTTTTGACATCAAGTACCCTCATTGAAAAGTGTATTTATTTTATTTTATTTAGTATCACATTTGGACCCTACAGAAGGAAGTAAAACCTAATTAGTAATGAAAGTGTTTTTCCTTTACCTTTGATGTGAAGTTTATATTTGCTTAGAATAGGAAGTGTTAGGTGTATAAAAGCTAACATTTCATATGATTCCATCTTACGAAAAGGACCATCTAAATATTTATATAGCAATAATTTATAACAGGCTTCCCTATAATTTGAGACAAGATTAATACGGTTGTTGCAAGACCGAGACAAAGTCTCAGAGTCTTTCCTAGATACAGCTAAACAAAGCAGAATTTTGACATAAAATGAGGATTAGGGATTTGTCTCATGTAAAAAAAAACCATCTTGCTTATATGTATGACACTTAATTTTGCAGAATGGAATCTGATTAAAGTACACAATAAAATATATATACTTCATAAAGAGGGAAAACCCAAAGAAGTATGTGTTAAAATTTTGACTGCACTGATGCAAAAGGAACTTGTAATTACCAAATATCCTTTATTCTATGGGATAGATGATATTTCAACAATACAACTATAGTTGCAAAACATTCCAATACCACACTTTATTTATTTCAGGTCAACTGTTGAAACCGCTCCCCTTTTAAAAGGAAACTTCAGTACCTGGTTTGATTCTAACTTGTAGTCTTTAATGTCTAATGATAATTTACCCTCAAACTGTATATCCTACTGATTTGTGCACAGTATTTTATATGGTTGAAACTCAAGCCATGCTTAAGAAATTTCTTTGTTATGGATGACATTAAATTGAAAATATAACTCCCATTTTTTGATTATGTTTCCTATTTTTCTTCTTTAATTTTTTTTCACTTCCTGCAGCATGGATGTAGTTTTATTTGCAATAATATGGAAGTGATTTCCCATGGTTTTATTTCATTTTTTTTTCTTACTAGTCTAGCCTGTAGTCCTGGGTTTTTCTAGTGGGCTCTCATTCAGCTCTGACCTGCTTAGCCTTTTCTAGATGCTTTGTAAAAAAGAAGAGGGGGGGAAATAGAAGTAGTCATAGTAATATTACAAGTTGAAATAGAAGAATTAGTTCAATTCACACCAATTTTCAATGACAGAAGGAAAATAAAAATGAATATATTGCATTATGACATGTGTATAATGTGAAATTGGATAAGGACCAGACTCATAGATGGTCTATTTTGTAGAATAGATATCTCCCACTTTTTTTTCTTCTGTTCAATTGTGTCCAATTCTCAGACACTGCCTGGGCAAGTCCCTGCAGTTTTGTTGGCAAGGTTTTTTAGAAATGTTTTGACATTGCCTTCTTTGTTGGGCTGAGACAAAGTGACTGGATGAAGTCACCCAGATGGTTTTGCAGCTAAAAGGGGTGTGTGGCTAGAACTCATGCACTCATAGTTTCTAGTCTGATGTCTTAAATACTACACCAAGCTGGCTGTCTTTGCCATTTTATTTAATAGCAAAACTGTCCCACACATTAATCGCAATGTGAAGAGACATGCAGAGGTTGTTCCTTTTCTGCAGTGTTACTTGGACTGGAAGACCCAGTATTATCACATGGTTTTTCAAGAGAGCTATAAATCTGTGAAATTGTGAGATATTTATAATATAAAATATAAAATCTATGTACTGTCATTAATGTTGTATTTATCACAGGGAAGGCATAATAGGGCAGAACCAGCAAAACAGGAATCAGATCCAAGGACTATGAGGTGAGCCAGGTGAGAAGTAAGCTCAAAGGATTCAGTGATGTGGGATGGGGAAATGATAGACAGGTGGAGCAGTGCCCCTGTGGTCAATCATAAGGGAAGATGGATTGCCAAGCACCCAAAATGTGATTACATGACTACGGGGGGCAATGTAACAGTCTTAACTTTGGTCCAGTTCATAAAGCCCTTCATTCAATGTCACCATAATTTCAAATGGTTGCTGAATGAATGACTACTTGTATACTGTACATACAGTGCAAAGCTCTTTTTTCCTATTCTATATGTAGCAACCACATATTTTTCCAAATCCATGTTGCTGTTTTGGAAATAAGTCTCCCCCTAAGCATGCACACCACTTTGCTATGCTGAAATCTAGGAAAAGAAGCATATGCTTTAATGATTCACAAGTACTGTTTCATATGTACTCCCTCATGTATAAAAATTGTGCTGAAATCTTTTGCATGATCCTTCCTGCAACTTCTTCCATCACTTTGATGTGCTAATCCCTTCATTAATTTACATGCCTCACAGTAAACAGAATTTCTGTTTCTCCATTTTTTGTAGTGGGGAAGTGGTGAAATCTTTTAACTTTCCAGGGAAAAACAAAAACTGCTTCTGTGCCTGCAAAAAGCTAAGAGAGATGATTATAGATGAACTGTGGGCCCAAAGGGAAAGGAAAGAAAGGAATTAAAGGATTACAAAGTTTTTAAGCTCTGTCCATTATGGTGTAAAACTCTATGAAAACATTCCTAAGTTCTTTTTAAACCAGTTATTTCAAGCTCTTTTTCATTTGCTTAGAACTTCTGAACTATAAGTTTGCTCTCCCCAGGAGTTATCCTCTCAAAAATGATTTATATTTTTTGTTTAAGAACATCCAAATTATTTGGTCACTTGAGAACTGAAAAGGAAATACATAAAATGTAAGCATTAAATATTTCCAGGTCTGACTCTAAACAGGAAACCGGTAAAATGTCACATAATTATGGCTGTTTTAGGTGCAGCAGGTTTAGCTAAGCTTGATTTATGCTGATTTTTTTCATAATTTCATAGCTACTTGTATATTTACATGCATAGCAACCCAGAAAATGTTAACATTCAATCCTTAGACATCCAAATGCAAGTTACAAAACAAATAAAGTCTTCCTTGTATTGTGTTTGACTCCCGATGGCTGTATGGAGATGGCCAGTTAGTTTTCTTAGAAACTACATGGAAGTTGTTTNCAGTGCTTTCTTTTGCAATCTTTTTTTTTTTTTTGATATCTCAGTCTTGGACTTCTTCACAGCATTGCATTTAAATTCTAAAGGGAATTGTTCCTGCTTAGCTTTTCAACCAAAGTTAGCTAGATGTCACCACCTGCTATGATGCAGAATGCAGGTAGTCATCATACCTATTTATTTAGTGATTGCTCAAAGTTAGAGCTGGACTGATAAAAGTGATTAAGAACTTAACCTCGCAGCATCCTCTCAGTCATGTGATCAAAATTCAGACACTTCGCAACTGGCATACATTTATGACAGTTGCAACATTCTGGGGTTATGTGATTACCATTTTAGACCTTCCCAGCAAACATCCAACAAGTAAAGTTAATAAGGGAAGCAGGATTTACTTAACAACCACATGAGTCACTTAACAACTGTAGCAATTTGCAAGAATGGTTGTAAAATGGGTTTGATTTCCTTAACAACCACCTTATTTAGCAGCAGAAATTCTGGTGCTAATTGTGGAAGTAGGTTAAAGACTAGGTTAAGTAAGTAACTCATCCAAATATGATTCATTTTCTTGTTGAATTAACTTGTTAAAAATGTTAACAGCTATGAGTGCATAAATTCAATTATCATTTGCTGTGCAATTAAGATATTTGGGCTTTCAAGGATGAATGAGAAATTTAAAAAGGGAGGATAAATTCAAAATATGAGCCCATTTGGGGTAGGATGCTCCAATGAGGTCAGCTCTGTTCAAAATGGCTTTCCGTCTGGTTGCTTTGCTCATTCATTCTTATTGTCTACATTCAATTACTAATCCTTTTTAATTTAGGGAGGAAACAAAATAAGACATACAAAATTCACCAGTTTGAGAATGGAATATTTTGTAGAACTGCAGAGTGTATTGAATCTCTTCTGGTATGTACTACTCCTGCAGGCAGTATTTAAAAATTTCCAGAAGTAAATCCTCTGAATCAGAAGAGGTTCAGAATGTCCCAGACCTAGAGTTTTGGCAAAAAGCAGGCTTGTTTCCTAGTCAGATACACAAGGGCAGCTCAAACAATTTCTGGTTTACTTCTGGAAACTAGTAAATTGACTGTTAGCATGGCATGGTCCATGAGACGTTTAGCACAAATCAAGATGAAAAATAGAACATTTTCAAAACATTCTGTCCCAAAATTGTACAGAGAATGTCTGGTTGGAGAACAGAGTATATCACTTTCTTTGGCAAAAAAAAGTTGAGATAAATGATTTTATTCTGGGAATAATATGAGAAGAGATTGGAAATCTAGAGAAAGGCAGATAATCAAGTTGTTTACAATGACCAGCCCAAGGAGCACAGTTATTTTATGGATTGTACAAGAAGGTGTTTGGCTACTCTTCATATTGTTAAGTTATGTTATCTCTACCTTTGATGTTAGAGGAAAGGAAGAGGGTTTTCTAAAAGAATAAAATTAGAATGTAAATGAAGCTTACCATTGGTGAAGGTGTTCACATAATATCTTCGCCCCTGAGGAGACATATAACTTTGCCAGCCAGGTGGAAGATGACCATTTTGAGAATCTTCTCCAACTTGAGCAATGATTTTCCTTGGTTTCTGCGAAAAGAATGACAGAAAAAGCAAGATTTTTCAGAGGATCTTCAAAAGAATTTACAGAAAGGTTATAGGATGAAATTCAAATGTACCATTAAAATTTCCTGGGAACAGAATATGGCAGTTTGAATACTCAATACCTTTTAGATTTCAAACACCCCATTATCTTACCATCTGCAGCTTGGGAAATCTATTCAGGTTTTTCATAAAAGAAATATTCCAAGGGAACAGGGAAGATAATGGAATGTTGTGGAACCTGTATTGTAGCAATTCAACAATATTATTGCTTATGTTGGTTGGGAAAGAAACATACTTCATGCCCTGCCTGAAAGGCAAATTCATATACTGTCTACGTTCATACTATCCTTATGCATCAACAATGTTAGTAAAATCCACCAACTGGATGAGTTTTAGCAACCAAATGCTTCCCCTATAAAACCATTCTGTAGAAGTCAAAGACCAATAAGGACAATAATATAAATATTTTGCTGGCAATATTAATCTAAACTGTTAAGTTAGATACAATGAAACTGGCTCACATTTTTCCAAATCAACCAAAACCATTGTTCAAGCATTCCTAAAACAACGCTACAAGCACCATCTTGCAGATTCACAATTTAAAGCAAGTGAAGCTCAAGATTGTCACTTTGCTTCTATCCACCTAACATTTTAGGATTAGGACTCAAGGTCCTCACTGCATATTGCTGCATTCTCAAGACATAATTTGTCATATATTGTCCAACAGAGATTTCTGCTGTGGTCATTGAAATATACAAACATTGAAATATAGATGGCAGATTTGAGAAAGGAAGAAGCAGAAAGTGATGGAAGAAGTAGGATGTAAAGCCAGTTGCACCAGAAGCAATCTGTGTTGGTAGCAAAGCATTTGAACCTATAAGATTATACCCAACTATATTCAGTCAACAGAAGAACTGATATAGCTGTTATGTCAATTACATCTCTTCCTGCAGCTTCCTGAACAACCAAATCTGCTCTGCAGGGAGAGGTGGGAACAGTGGGATCATCCAGGTCAGAAAGGTGCATAGATGCTGCATTAGAGAAGATAGCAAGGACAATGTGAAAATAATCATCTGTGTGACAAAAGAAAAAATACAATTAGGATATCCAATACATACATGTGGAACCAACAGCTTTTTTTTCAGATCCACAATCATTCAGTGCCATTATTGCAATTATACAATATAACTGCATACCACACCCAGTAACAAGGGGAGAAAGTGCTGTGCGAAAGAAAGCAGCCTTATGGATTATCTTACCAGGCTGCATGGAATAGGGTGGAGAAAACAAACCAATTAGATTTCCAGCTCATCATCTTACAACGTTCCTATGCAACTGCAGTGGAAGAAACAGCAAGTTGCAAAGCAGAAACATGGCTGGGCATTGCTCCAAGTAGATTACAAGCAGCTGTCATTAATAGATTTTGGCTGTGTCCATTACACTGGGAGACTTGGGGCCAGCTCTTCTCTGACTAGCTACAATACTACCCCAGCTCCAAGAGTGGGTTGCAGGGAAAGAAAGGCATAATACTAAGGCCCTTAAGTCTCATTATCACAGTAGCCTAACAGTATTACTCATTAGAATGGTATGTGCTGCACATGACTCAGTTCTGTTCTTATGCACAATACTGCTGTTCATTACCAGGTGTTCAGGACTCCATATAAGTCAGGCATTCATGAGATATTCCACTAGGTCACCTCAACCATGTATATATTCCACTGTCTTACGGCTTCCCTGGTGGAAGTAGGATCTCTTCTTTCCCATAAGCAGAACCCAGCTTTGGAATCTGAACTCCCGGCAATGATTTTGTTTCTTTACTTCAACTAGAATGTGCTAATGCTGTATGTTCATGCTCCTTTCATAAATGAATTGGCAGAACTGAAGCAATTAGAACAGGTATATAGGATACTCTTGAAGAATGAGCCACAATGAAGAATTTCAAGACTTTCCACCAGTGAGGATGGAGAGAAAGACAGATTAAAATTTAGATTTTAATAAAATTCATTAGCTTCTGTTTTTATTTTACATCTATGAATTGGTCTTCCTTAGTAATCTAAATGACTGCCTCTTCCAACTACCTCTAACACATAATAAGCTTTACAAGTAAAATATTTGGTCCATCCAGTTCAGCATTGCATACAGTACATTAACTAGCAATTGCTCCCCCAGGATACACTGGATGCATACCTTACATTCTTGCTAAGGTCACTTCAACATTATTACCATTTTAATTTCTATAAACCTCAGAAACATTTTAAAGGTGATCAGACTTCAGTGGAAAGAGCAGGCAGGCAGCAATTAAGAAAAACAAGGGGAATTTGACAAAACAATTATCTGCTTATTTTGCCTGAGCTACTGAAAGGGAGTTTCAAGCTCTCAAGCTACCATTTTCCTTTAAGGACCCAAAACTTGGGAGCTGGGAAGAAGGGTGAGAAAGAATTCCTTCATTTAAAAAGTTCCTTTCAAAGGAAGCCACTCTACCTCAAAGAAACAACCCAACCCAGTTTCATGGTAGTTTCAACTATACAAAACTGAGTCAAAAATGCTGTAAATCAAGTCAGCTGCATTCCAACGTTGCTGATATTATGGGAATATACAGATCCAGGGGAGCCTGCAACCTGTCACAGAAGACCCTTGTGGAAATTCCATAACAAGCTCTTCAGTTTTTATTTCAATGTGGCTGCTGGACACTCTTCCATGCACACAATACACACAGCATTGCTTTGAAAGACAGGATTTGTTTTCTCTTTCCCTAGCCAAATAGCAACAGAAAGGAAATATTGGCTGTTGGTCAGTATTTTTCCTTCTAAAGTAAAGGAAAAAGAAATGCATGGATAGAGTGGAGGATGGGCAGACAGGGAAGAGAGTGATGTCTGTCTGTCTGTCTGTCTGTCTGTCTGTCTGTCTGTCTATCTATCTATCTATCTATCTATCTATCTATCTATCTATCTATCTATCTAAATGAAATTGTGATCCTACCTCACTGCCATTTTTACAGAGAAACTCTAAACTTATGGACATTTGATTGGGTATGAAACCAAGAGCAGTATTCAGTTTATTCAGATAGTTACTAATCAATGGGCTGTTGGTCAGTATTTTTCCTTCCAAAGTAAAGGAAAAAGAAATGCATGGGTAGAGTGGAGGATGGGCACACAGGGAAGACAGAGAGTGTATGTGTAGATATAAATACATAGATATATATAAATGTGATCCTACCTCACTTCTATTTTCACAGAGAAACTCTAAACTTTTGGACATTTAATTGGGTATTAAACCAAAAGCAAGGTTTTTAACTATTCAGTTCATCCAGATAGTTACTAGTCATTGGGTGAGAAACTTTATGTTGTAAGCAAGGTTTTTGGAAGATGTCATGCTTTCTACATATTTTCAACTGGTTTTAACTTCTGTAGCAATTTGGCACTGAGTTACTTGATAGAATACTTGTACCTTCAGGAACTGTTTAGAAATTTGCCTATAGAGTTTATATATGCATTACACAAGGAGAAGCTTTTCATGTACAGACTTCTCCCTTGAGAAATGTACTTAGCATTGTTATTGCTGTTGTTACTGTCATTAATGCCTAAAGATGTTTCTCTAAAGACTTATTTTTGGCTTAATTATTGTTCTTGATCTACTTTTGAATATTATCTGTCTAATTTTAGGCTAATGCTTCACTATATTTTATACAGTTTCTCAACTTTCAAGGATTATTATAAAGATTTGTGGCTATAGTTACTGTTTTGCTTGTTACTGTACTATTAATTTTTAAATGATGAGCTACTATGACAGAACTCTTGTATTAGAATGTCTGTAATAAATATTCCCATGGAAATATTCCTCAAGATAAAGGCCCTGTCACACTGCCCAACGGATGCAAAACGTTTGTAAAAAGGACACAGCGAACGAGAAAAATGTTCCATCCATTGTTATCCGCTCTCAAAAGGGGCAAAAATTTGCATAAACAGAGAGGATAACACGGAAAGGAACAGACGGGGGAGGACGCAGGGCGGATGGAAAGCAGATTGGAATGGAAGCCTAGCGGATGGAAGCGGATGGCACATCCGCTAGGCTTCCGGGGGACCTCAGCAAAGCAGACGCGGAACGGAAAGAGCGGATGCAGAGCGGATGCACGGCAGATGAAGCGGATGCAGAGCGGAAGCCTAGCGATGCGCTAGCGGAAGCTAGCGATGCCTAGCGGATGCCTAGCGTTCACTGCGCATGCGGGGGGATGTATTGCATCAGCCCCGCGGATATAAAGGGAAGCAAGCTCCCAAGCAGGTCACCATTCAGAGGAAAGACCTGCATCCAGACACATCGGTGCCTTGCCAGCCTGCCCTGCCTGCATGCCTGCCTGACGCCTGACAGCCTTGCTGCCTGCTGCCTTGTGCTGCCATCCTGACCTTGCTGTCTGCCTGCCTGCCAGCCTCCCTGCCAGCTTTGCTGTCTGCCAGCCTTGGTGCCTGCCTGCCAGCCTTGCTGCCTGCCTTCCTGCCAGCCTTGCTGCCTGCCTGCCTGCCAGCCTCCCTGCCAGCCAGCAACCCCACAACATGGGAAGAAGAGAAAGCCTCAGCCATTGCTGCTGCCAGCCCTGGCAAGAGGGACAGGGCCACCCTCCTGCCCCCTGTCCCTCATCTGCTTCTGCTGGGGCTTCTGTAGCACGGGCTTGCTCTTCTGCGGCTGGGGCTTCTGCTGCTTCTCCTTCTGGAGGAGCTGATGCTGATGCTTATGGCGGGTGGTGCTTCTGCTCGTGCTTACTCTGCTGATGCTGCTTCTGGAGGTGGTGCTTCTGCTCGTGCTTACTCTGCTGAAGCTGCTCCTCGTCCTGCTGGTCGCTGCTGGTCCTGCTCGTGCTCCTGGTCTTGCTCGTCCTGCTCGTGCTCCTGGTCCTGCTCGTGCTCCTGGTGCCTGGCGCTGCTGGTGCTTACTCTTGCTGCTGCTGATCTTGGTCCTGCTGCTGCTGCTGCTGATGATGATGATCCTGCTGGTGCTGCTGCTGCTGCTGGTGTGGAGAGCAGCCCCTACAACCTGGAAGCCCCTCTGATGAGGGCGCCCATATGGCCCTGCCAAAGGGAGGAAGAGGCATATGCGAGAACAGGAGAGGAGGCAATACTCCATTGAGGAGGAACACGAGGATGGTGCTGGGAGTGGCTGAGAGAGAATGACTATCTATGGCGGAAGGGACACAGGCTCTACAGGGACACCAAAAGGAAGCAGGCTGCTTGGAGAGAGAAGGCGGAGAGCTTTGCTACACATCGGATGTACTCCTCGGCTGGTGGAAACATATACCACACCTGGTACGGGGAAGCTGCACCTCAAGAAAATCTGGCCAGGCCACGGTTAATCTGACAGAGAGACCTACATCATGCCAGGTGCAGCTTCCTGGAGGGTGAGATCCGCCACCGAAGCAGCAGCAGCCCCTCTCACAACCCTCTATCTCAGCAGCCTGCAGAGAGCCAGCCTCTTCCGGCTGAGAGTCAGCTCCTGTCTCCAGGCAGGTTTCTGTGGAGCGTCCCACGGGGGAGAACCCATGGACAGCTGTTTTAACCATGGTGGAGCGCATGGAGGACTCCCTGGTGCAGTGGGAGAAAGGAGACGGCACATCCACCACAGCCCTACCCGCATCCACCCCCAGCTCCACCTCACAGAAAAAGGCAGAGAGCCAGACAGAAGGGACAGAGCCACACTGTCCTGCTGGAGATCAGGGACACCATCCGGAGCAGCATAGATCTCCTCTCTCAGCTGTCCACACCGACTCCTCATCCTCCAACTGCAAGCCCTTCCTCACCTATGGCAACCAGGCCCTCACGGACATGGAGAACCCCAGTACCAGGTGGTAAGGACCGGATCACGGAGCTGCTTCACAACCCTCCAGACCCAGAGGAACCTGCTCCCACCCAGTCCAGGTCTCTCCTCCACCCCAGGTGATGTCCCTCCATTCCAAGGCTTTCCACAGGCCCTCACCTACCAGGGCTACGGCTTACCAGGAGGTCCAGCAGCACAGGCAGCAGCCCTTCCCAGTCCAGGCACAGGGTCATCAGACGTCACCGTTGCCACTGGTTCCACTGATGCCACCGATGCACCCATGACACTGATGCCACCGACGCCACCGATTGCCACCGATGCCACCCACGCCAGCTCACCCAGCTGCAGACCAGACAGCCCACTACACTGCTCCTTCCTCCACCCCACAGCCAGCCCGCCCTCAGTACATCTGTCCTCGGTCCTGGGCTGACACCCCATGGTAGGAGGAAGGAGCTCTCAACATCACGGGGCTGAGCCAGCTGTCTGAGAGCTTCCTCAACACACCGTCACCTGTTGTCCTCTCGGGGCCAGGCACCCCAATGACCAGCACTCTAGCACCAGCCACCTCCACAGCACCTGGACCCTTCACCCCTGAGACTGGGCACACTCCCGAGTGACAGAGAAGAGTGCCAGAGACTGGTGGCTACCTGTAGACTTTATTTGGACACTTGACTTGGGTCATTTTCTTTTACAGCTTGTTATTAATAAAGTTTATCTTTGCTTCACACACTTGCTTCATTTATTTTTTCAATAAAGTCTTGGTGGAAACTTTTAGAAATGTTTAAGCCTTTGCATGCTTGTGGGATGGGTTAAGATAGCAGTGGGATGGGCAGGGATACCTTTGGGATGGGTCAAGATAGCTGTGGGATAGATAAACCTCCAGTGCAAGCATAGTGGGACTGATGGTCCACCTTCCCAGTTGCCACACCTATTGCCCTTCATTATCAATAACAATGTAAGCATTGATCCACACATATCAACATAAACAACAACTCTTTATTAAATGCCCTGCTCATTGTAGGCCCACCCAACATACATGGCCCAATCTCATCCGTGTGATGAGACAGGCTGAAGGAAGCATCCATTAATCATCTATCATCCTGTCTTGCTACTCCACCGCTCCAGCTGGGGAGTTGCACCAGTGTTTCAGGAGGTTGCGCTGCTTCTTCCCTTCATGTGAGGCTCTGTTGGGGCCTTGCACATCCTCAGTGTCGATCAGGTTTCGCCCTTGCTCCATTCCCCAGGCTCCATGTCCCCATTGCCTTGCTGGAGGTCCACGAGCCCTGTTCTGCAAGACTGGGTAGCGGGTGCGCATGAGATTGTGCAGGATGCAGCAAGGTTCCGTGATCCTCCTCACGCGTCTCTGGGCAATGCTGCATGTGGTGAGAAGTACCTGGAACCTGTTGGCCAGGATGCCGAAGGCATTCTCCACCACCCGCCTTGCCCTGGACAGCCTGTAGTTGAAGATCCTGTCTTCACGGGTGAGGCATCTGGAAGTGTAGGACTTCATGAGGTAGGTGTCGTTGGGCAGGGGTTCTGGATCTGGGAAGCCCATGATGAGGTTGCGTTCCAGCCCCTCCTTGAGTGACTGGTGTTGTATCCTGGGCATCTGAAGATGAGCCGTTGCCTGAAGCATCGATGTACATGAACTTGTAGTCAGCATCAACCATGGCGAAGGGACAATGCTGAAGAAGCCCTTGTAGTTGAAATAAGTGGACCCTGACTTGGCTGGAGCTTTGCAGGCCACGTGCTTGCCATCTATGGCCCAACGTGTTGGGGGAAGTTCCACCTCTGATACCACTGCTCTGCAACTTTCTTTCATCCTTCTTCAGTGGATGGGCACTGGAGGAGCTCCTCCAGGTATTCTTCGATGATGGCCTGACCACTTCTCTGACCACAATGCTGATGGTGTTGTGTGGCACCCTCCAGCCGTACTGCATGCTCCTGTAGGTGGTCCCTGAGGCCAGGTGGCGCAGAGTCAGTGCCACCTTGAGCCCAGGGTCCAGGCTGGGCTGGAATTTGTGCTCTGCCTTGGTCAACCTGGGTGTCAGCCCTGCACAACTTCGTCAACATGGCTGGAGGGCATCCTCATGAAGTTCTGGAATGTAGAGGGTCTTCGTTCCTGAGCTCTACCATCAGCTTGTTGTACAGTCCGTACTCTGCTCTTCTCCTGATCCATCTTTGACCCAGACGCCTCTTGGCCGCCCTCCTTTCTTCCCATAGTAGAGTTCACAGAGCCTGTAGATGGCTTCGCACTGTTGCAGAACGATGGGTGGCTACCAAAAGGAGTTGTTACGATCCATGGTGGACATGCCTGGATGCTGTGGAAGAGCAAGAGGCAGATGAAGCTGCAGAGGTCTGCACAGCTGGGCTGCTGGCTGAAAGTGAGATCCAGTGAGTTGCTCCCCCTTTTTATAGGCAATATAGGTTTTCCACTAGTGTCCCTTTGCATCCTCTAGGCATCCTCTAGACATCCTTAATATCCGAGATAGGTCCCCCTGCGAACGTTTTTTCCATTTTAAATGCTTCTTTGCGTGCTGCACCCGCTTTCATCCTTTCTCCTCCGCTCGGTGCTACTAACGCTGCGCGTCTGTTCCGCTTCCTCCCTGCGTCCATTTACTGCTGGAACGGATGTGAGTTGTGCGGATGCGCAGCGGATGCCTAGCGGATGTAGCGGACACGTAACGGATGCCGACGGATGCAGAACGGATGTCCCCCGTATGCCTAGCGATGCAGAACAGACGCGTTGGATACATTTTCCGCTCAAAAGTTTTGAGCAGCTCAACCTTTGAGCGTGGGATGAAATGTCAATAGACGGATGCTGGACGGATAGAAGAGAAAGCAAAATGGAGGCAGTGAGTACAGAACTGAAGCATCACGTTAACCAACGCGCCCAACGGATGGTAAGTGTTTTTCTCCGTTTTACATCCTCTTTCCATCCGTTGGTGCAGTGTGACAGGGGCTTAAGATCCAGTTTAGTTTAGTGGTTAAAATGCTGAACTAGAAATTGAGAGACCAAGAATTCCAGTCCTCTTTCTGACACAGAAACCATCTGGATGACTTTGGACCATCTGTTCCTTGTCTCCCTCAGCTCAAGCCACTCCACAAGGTTACTTTTGTGGGGAGGGAGCCTTATTTATTTTTATTTGATTTGGTTTGTCAATTGCTTACAAGATAATAGGTATCAGTAAAAACATAGTTATGAATTTATGGATACATATGGCACCATGAATTATACAGAGAACCAATGATATAAATCAAATAAATATACACGAAAGGGGATGCGAATTGCAGAGGAATATTCAGGCTTGTCATAATATAACAATTTGACATTAAGCAAACTCCTTGAGCTGATAAGAAGAGCCTTCTACCTCCCCCAAAGTCCTTATTAAATCTCTGGGATTTATAGACAACTGGAAGAGTTAGGCTTTCTTTCCTAAAACCAAGCAGGTGGTTTAGTACGGGACACTTAATAGAGAACACTTAAGTCCTCTTCCATTTTCTGTCAACAGAAAATGTAATTGGCCAGTGGGAGGAAAACGAACAACAATAATGCTGAGTTTGGAAACTCTTGTGAAAAGGTCATAATTCCATCCATATTCTAGAATCCCAGCAGTGTATTTGTAAGCAGTCACAGCTGCATAAGTGTAAAATCAAGTCGAAAAAAGCTACAGCACTGTCTCGTTAGAATCACAAAAATAAATAAGCTTATTCAGTAATTGCAATTTTGCACCCTCTCTTAGCACCCATCTGTGTACATCTATCCATGCAAAAAGTGAACAATTTAGCTTTCTGAAGAAAGACTCTTTTCTACACATATCCAATCTGTGCATATGTTGCTTTCCATAACAGCATCATGTGGGTGCTACTTTTTGCCAAGCAATTAAACTATACATCAGCCAGCTTGAAGAAAATTTAACCACAAGGTTCCTCCCGATATCTTCGTCGTCACATCTTAAATTTTTTTTTTTTTTGAACACGAAGGTTTCTGTTTCAAGCAGAATGCAGGCAAATACACAACACATGTACTATTGAACAGAGTTTGTGACTTTTAGAAGATGCTCAGCTGTTGACAAAAACAGACTGTTATTGCAATACTTTTTCTTCTTTTCAAGTGTACAAGAAGATATCATCTCACAAGAGAAGAACAATCATAAATATGACAACGGCATGTTACACACTCTTTTTAAAAAATTACAACAAAGGGGAAAAATATAAGGCTGTTGCTTATATGGTTTCTCTTTAAAAAGTTATTCTTCAATGAATATTACCAGGCAACCCTAAAAACATAGCCAAGATGTTTCTGGACTCAAATAAGCCTAGGAATTACTCTTATCTACAAGATTTATTTACTACTCACCATGTAGACCCTGGCTGAGGTTATCCAGCAGTATTGATGAAGTATTGGAAATGTACATGCGTGTTTAAATTACCTCTGAAAAAGTGTTCCAAGATTAAAACATTGAGACTTCTTATCCTGAATGTAAAAACAACTTTGGAGGACATAATGATTCATTTATCTCACTTATATACATCAGTGCTTTCATTTAATATGCACCCAGAAAGAATCTTTTCAATTAGAGGCAAAAACTGGGAATAGCACATTCTACAAGAATTGATTATAATTCTGCTCTGGAATGTTCAGATATAACTGCTAAGTTGTTTGTTTGTTTGTTTATCATATTTGGAAGCCACCCATCTCCCTCATAGAGCAATTCAGTGCAACTCTTACAGAGAGCTTCCCCAATAGTTCTTAGAAATAGCCTGATTAGGTCATGAGCACAAATCTCTGTAAAAAATACACAGGATGCCTAAGATTTGAATATCAGGAGAACTCCCTTGTCACCTCTCCCTCAAAATAGCCCTTGAATTGTGCATCAAAGAGGCGGTGAGGAATTTGTCCATTAAGTAATAGCATTTAGAATAAAATGAGAGAACAATGTGTGCCAAAAGTATTGTTTATAACAACTGGATATATCAAGACTGAGATCCTCACAGTGAGTCCCAGAAGATGAACTAGCTATTATAACTGCAGACTGATAATGCCTACTCCTGCATACAGTGCATACACTTCATGAAGAAATTGATTGTGAATCTACTATGTAAAACAGAAAAGGAAATTCTTCTGTTGTTTGTAACACAGTCATTTTTTCTGCAGTTTTCTATTTGGAAGTTGAACAGTGTCTTCTCTGTTCTTTGCATATTAGTAGAATTCTGGAGCGGGAAGGGGTTAGGGAGTGCACAGATATGATATGGGTGTTTTGCATGAACAATGCCGCTATCGTGATCGCATATTTTAAAAATCAGTTAGCTTCTTCGGACACAATCTATTTTAAAAAGATACAAAATATTGCTCTCCCACCATTAATCTCAACCGTCAGGATTTCACTCTAGGAGTCCAAGGACATACTTTGCTTTAATCATACTCGCCAGCTTCCTGCCAACCCACAAATTTGCCCCAAATTGTTATATGTTCCCAAACACAAAAAATTCACTCTCCCACACAATCCCAACATTTTTTTCATCGTCATTATTTAGCAAGATCTTTACCTTGTTTTACAAAGCCTATGTCTAGTTCTTTTACAATGCTTAGACAGCTCTTTATAGCTGTTTAATGGACACTGCACTAGGCCCTCACTGAAGATACTCCTTTAAACATGCTTTTTCTAACAAGTAATAAAATTAGATACATCCTGACCTTCCATACAGTGTCGTCTGTTTCAACCAGAACCACTAAATATTTTACAGTGGTGACTCTCAGAATTTGTTCAAGGTTTTCTGCAATTCCCAAATCCATGCAGAGTTTAAAAAAAAAACTCAGACAAAAACTGTGTCCAAACGTATAGGTATGACTAAATTTCAAGCTGAATCATCTTCTTTAGACATCAAATAAAGCATTTCTCAATGTATCATTTACCCCTACAGAATGCCATCTTACCAATGGGAGCTTTTGCCAAATCTCTTGTAGAATCTATGATGCAGGCAGAACTGAGTGAAACCTTCCCTTCTGTTTGCAAGATAAGGACGGAAATTACCCACTGCCTGTTCTGCTGTCCAGGCACAATTAAACAGCCAATGCCTTATGTGAAAACTCAGAGGAAGAGCAACTACTTAAAGGGATTTCTTTTTATGTGTCAACACATTTCAGCACTTCACTCTGTTCTCTGGAAATCAAAAGGGTGCATTCGAGAGGCTTTCCAGATGGGAAAGCTAGTGGAAGTCTTGCCAATTTTCAAATGTCTGTGTAGGTGATGGAGAGCACAAAGCAAGGGTTTATATCACTGACCTAGTGCTCCCTATATACAGACAGGCTTTGTCCAGCTTTCCTTGGTCCGGTCCCAGCTTCCTTGGCCTTTTGTATAGCCTGTCTGTCTCCCGACAATCTTTTCCCCTGACTTAATATAAAGCAAAGTCTTTGTACTCAGAATAACCCAACTTCCAAACAGGGTTGCAAAATTAAACCCCATCGAACCCCATGGTTCAGTGGGCACTGTAAGAATGCAAGATCTGGAAAATATAGGATGAATTATGTTTGCTTATGCAGACCTGAAGTGGGGCCTTATCTCCACTATTTTCCAAAAGAGGAAAGGTGAACAAAAATGTTTGCAGCATTGTCTTTTTATTCAAGAGAAAGAGAACACCTGCTTTGTGCCTTCATCATGAATTGACTTTTTAATGTCAGTACATAACCAGTGTTATGGTATAGGTATAGTCCTTCAGAGAAACAGTAGCTGTTGACAATGGATTAAAGTGATGTGACAGAATGTGAGGATATATTGCAGTACAAGCTTGAATTCCACACTTCCTGAAAAAAAAAAATGTTTGTAGATCTTTTGGCATTGCATTAATTTGTGTGGAAAAATGACTGTCTAATTCCTTAATATATTATATTACAGTGATACTGAAAGTTTGAACTGTTAATAAACTCTACTGTCAGCAGGATATTGCCAACCTTAAAATTGTCAGAAGTGTACTTAAGGTACAAAAGAGCTGAAGGTAAAGCTCTCAAGGATGCTACCAACCTAACACTCAACAATTCCATAACTTCAGGTATTGATGCAATATACCCGTATATACTCGTATATAAGCCGATCTTGCATATAAGCCGACCCTTAAAAAACTGCCCCAAAATGAGGAATTTTGCAAAAACTCGCATATNTGGGCGCGACTTCCCTGAACAGCAGAAGTGAAGCCCAGAGGGAAAAGGCGGGAGGGCAAAAGTTGCAGCTCATCGTCCATCCAGGGAGAAAAATGGCCGATTTTCGCGCGCGTTTTCCTTGACGCGAGGGCTGCTAAGGGCCAGCTGACAGGGAGTGCGAGAGCCAAGACTCACATCACGGGAAGCCACCACGCTAAGTCGCTGCCCAACTTTGCGTGCGTTTTCCTTGACGCGAGGGCTGCTAAGGGCCAGCTGACAGGGAGTGCGAGAGCCAAGACTCTCATCGCGGGAAGCCGCCACGCTAAGTCGCTGCTCCGGCACAAATCGAGGCATGGCCACCAATAAATCAGATTTATGCGCGTATAAGCCGACCCCCAAATTTGGAAAAAAAAAGCATTCTAAAGTCGGCTTATATGCGAGTATATACGGTACATGAGATGTACATCATCTTATGTTGGTTACAGTTTCCACATTTTAAAAAGTCAGTATGAACTGTGTCAGAAACTGCAATTTTCTTTTCCTGACAAATGTAAATTTCTGTTTTATACCTCTTGAAAATATTTATCTCTCTGCCAGCTTTATCATGTTGATGGTATATTTTCCAACTTAGATTTGTTTTGTTTTGCTTTTTAAAAAAGATTTTAACATGATCATTTTGAAATCAGGAACAGAAATTTAGGAAGGAGAAACAACTCAAATACCTTATGACTCAAATAAATCAACCAACCGTCAACTAATCTTTTTAATTGAAATTTCAAATGTAACATAAGATTCCATTTGAAGTATTTCTGTATAAAGAGGATACTTCAGCATCAATTTATTTAAATGCTATTCATGTCTGGCAGCTCAAAATCAAAAGTACTGTAACCTTTTATGACAAAAAAAGAAAGAGAGATTAAAAAGCCTCCAAAGGTATTTTATACATCTGTATCTAGTGTAAATCATTAATTTGGAAAGAGAAATGGCCTTATCAGGGGTCATTCCACCAACTATTTGAAATATCCTGTCCAAAAGGGACACTTTTGGTGCTTTCTTATATTCTGGTGCTTTTTATATTCTCCCTTTTTTTATTCATCCACAACAAGCACAAGAACAAAAAACCTCCATGAAATCTATATTCTCAGTGGTTGTGTCATACTTTAATAATGATTTTATTGCATATATCCATTAGTATTCTCCTTGGTCAGTAGCAGATTGATACATTTTATAGAATTTTGTTCTATAAAATAAATTAGTCATGACAATGACTAGTGCTGCATACGCTGATTCCTCAGATGAGTCTGCCACGGAAATGGCTTCACATGATTTCCTGATTCATCTTGAAAAGAATACCCTTCTCAGTAAAAGTTCAACACTTGCTCAATAGAAAAAAATACTTCTCATTTACAGGAAACCCCTCATAGAACACAGGGATCCTAAAGAGGAAACATCTGTGTGTTCATAAAGGGAATATATTTTGCTCTATGGGGTGGCTAATCCTAAAAGTTCACAAGTATCCAAGGCCAATTTTGCAATTAAATCTAGATATAAAGAGATGTGTAGGCAATACAATACTCTAGAAGTGTGAAATATTGCTAGCACAAAGCAATGCTTTTAATAGATATAGCAGTTAAACGTTTAATAATTTACACACTATAATAATTTACTTACTATACTTAAACATTTAGAGGCCGTGTGGTGACTAAGTGGTTAAGATGCTAGGCTAGTCGGTTGGAAAGCCGGCAGCCCAAGTTCAAGATATGAGTTCCACATGACAAAGTGGGCTCCCATCTTCATCCCAGCTCTTGCCAATTGAAGTCTGACAGCATACAAATGCAAGTGGATAAATAGGTACCACTTCGGCAGGAAGGTGACAGTGTACTGTGATGTCATGCTGGCCACATGACTATGGAAATGTATATTTGGACAGCACTGGCTCAATGGCCTTGAAATGGGGATGAGAACTGCCCCCTATCGTCAGCAATAACTAGCAGAGTAAAATCTGCAGGGACTCCTTCACCTTCTTTAACTTTGTACTTAAACAGTTAATTATGAACACAACAAATATTTGGAAATACCGGAATAATTGATATGCTGTTCTCTTCTGAGTATCCGCTAAATGCCAATTCAGTGTTGCTTCTACATATAATAAGCAAAATGCTTCTTAACTAAATAGACATCATCTTATGGATATAAGGTATATGAAATGTGTAAATATTTCATGCTAGTCTCAATTATATCTCATATTTGGAGTGAAGTAATGAACAAATAAGATATTAAAATAGAAAGTACTTCACATCACTGGATTTATTTTACTAAAATGTTACCATTACAACAATTTCTGCTTTATTTTTATGATAACAATTCTGAAAATCAGGAAGGGGAAAGCACTGTTTGACCTTAAGACTTAATTTTGAGATTTACCTTGGTGTACATATGTACATGCAAGGCACATATACATAGACATGTTATTAATCTGTAGAAAAAGAACAAATAAGACACATACTACCAAGCTGACCACTGACTTCTGAAGCATCAGGTTCAATAGTTTAAAAACCTACAAACACAAACCAAAACACAACATAGACATTTCCCAGCCCTTTATATAACAGATTATTTGGTTCACTACAAATAAAGCTTTCAAACAATATGTAATTTATCTAAATTTTGGTGGTGAAGGTTGTCTAAAGACATAATACTTTAGCCAACATGGTAAAGCCATTAGCCTGCAAAAAAAAAAAAAAAGATAAATCATTTCAGATTTTTTTCCCCTTGGGGCTGCTTTTTTTCTTTCATATAACCTGTAAGTTGTATTGTTCAATTGAAAAACAAACTGAAATCAAAAGGTGCTTCAACAAAGTATTCATTTAAGAGTGTGCACTTTTAGGGAAGCATGCTACTATAAGTTTTTTTTTAATTTTCCCCTTAAAAGATTTTAGTTTGTTTTTTAATTGAATCATACAATTTATAGGTCACATTAGATATGGAAAAATTCTGAAGTGATTTATCTTGGTCTGGTTTTTTATATCTCAAAAATTTGGCATTTTAATGTATATGTGTGTGTGTGTGTGTGTGTGTGTGTAAACTTTACATCCACTGTATCTATCTAACTTGAATCTATCTTTCAATTCAATAAAACAAAGGAATTATTATTCCTTAGGTCCTTCAGTAAAGAAAAACGGCAGGAAGTTGGAAGTCATTCCTGCTCCCACTGCTCTTTTTGTTCACCTGTGGTAATTCTGTTTCTTCTGTTTAGGTAAAGGTATATCAGTGAAACCATGAACCATTGGGGTATGTGTGTCTAGTCTAAACTGTGAGTTTTCAATGTAAATAAAAGTGACTTCCAGCTTTAAAGTGGGATTAGACAATTTTGTGAAATATATAGCTATCAACAGCTACCAGGCACAGTGAAAATAAATTATATTCACATTCAGTGCCTGTAATATATCTAAAAACACCAATTACTAGGGATCATGGGCAAGGAGATGCTATTATACTCATGTGTTATAGACTTCCCATAGGGATCTAGGAATAGATAATTGGTTTAAATACACTTTAGGTCTGAGCTAAGTGGTTGATGCTTATTGGCTGTATAAAACATATAAATATATTTTATTACATGAAATGTAGCAATTACTGTCTTCCGAAGAATTCTGGCATGAAAAAAACCTTAATTTTTTCAATTTCTTGTTTGTAGCACAGTGTGTAATGCAGATTATTTCTGGTTGTTCTTTCAGTGATGCTGAAAATATTATGCAACTCAAACTGGGACAAGCTGACCTAAATCCTTTCCATCTCAAAATTTCAGGTGCTGAAAATGAGCTGACCAAGATTAGACCACCTGTGCTTTGTAGACAGTTCAACTTTCTGCACCTTCAAGTAGAAAAGTACTGCTGGGGCAAGAATGAAAAAGAAAAACCAATAAAGTATTGTGAATCCTGGCCTATGGAAGCCAATAGTCTGATTCAATATAAAGCAGCTTCTTATTATTCAGATAACAAAAATGATCAATACTTAGAACATATCTGTCTCAGATTGTAATACAACACATGGCAACAATAAATGGACAACTATGTGTAAATGCATTATTAGTTGACCAAATCCAACAAAAAACAATCCAGGAAAAGTCACATGATCCAATAAATCTCTCTCTCCTACTCTTCCAAACAACCAATATTTTGGGGTCTCACATGGGAAATGAAGAATAATTTTATCACTGTGGTAATGTCCACATCATTGTTCAGCACTCTTACTTTTCATGTAGCTGAAATTTTAGTTGTTTCTTGCAATTTTATAGAACATTTCGTTTCCATGGCACCAGATATACCATGTGAGATTAAGATTATATTTAGAAACTGGAACAAGGAACATGTGAGCACCCAAATAGATATGCTACTGTTGTTATAGTAACCAACAGCTTCTACCTATCAAACTGAGATTTTTTTCCCCTGTTGACAGAATTCCTTGCTGAACAAAGACCGCCCACCTCAGAAATTCTACATTATCAACAAATAAGCCCAAGCTTCCTTTTATTTCTTAAAGCAATCACAGAGCCTGAAGCAATGTTACAACAGCAATGACTGGATGTCATTCAACAGTTGTACTAGGGTATGTCATGAATTTGATGATATTAGGGTGCCACATGGCCCCTGATGACCTTTCAGGAATGATTCAGCCAGCTGAATGGTTCTATGCCAATCATACACCATTCTTCCTATGGATACACTCTTACGATTTTGGCAAGATCACTCAATAAAGGGCTTTGTTGCCCTTTTCAATTCTATAAAACAGTCTGTTATTGTTTTTTTAGTAATCCTTGAAGAGAGTCACAAGGCAACAACCAGGCCAGCTGCAAAACAAAAGCTTTATCTATGGCTTGCATCACTCTTTCAGAGAGAAAACAATGCAACCTAACAAGGAATATGTCTCAAACTTAATAAACTGGAGATATTCTACTCAGCAGATGTCTAGAAAATTGTAATTTGTGACTTTTTCAACATCACAATGGAAATTAAATGTCTATTAAGTCACCTCCTTCTTAATCCAAAGATTTCAAAGACTTTCCTTTATGCTTTTATCTGCACTTCCCACGCTCTAACCAATTAGAGATTTAATTTATTTACAGTTTCCTTTAGTTATACATCTTTCTAAATAATCATATGGGTGTGAGAGCATACATGCTCACATGCAGAAGTAATATATGTTTATCTCTTACCAGTTTTGGCCCAAGCCATTTTATACACTGAAGCAGATGGGGGGCTATCGCAAGACAATACTTTAAAATGACTTCCTAAACATTTCAGATACCAATGTCCAAATTTTACGGACTCAATAATCATTATCAGCCTTTATGGAGCCATCTGAAACCTTTTGTTTCATCTAATACACAAGGTCTTGTTTTATTTCTTAGTAATTTGCTCTGCCATTGACAAATAGTAACAGTTCTTGTGTGCTCATAATTACATCTATAAGTGTTTCCTATTTAAACAAGTGTAGGAGGGCCCATTGCTCAATGCTCATGAAGCTGTGTGACAATCTGTTTCCTTAATTTTACCAAGTACAAAGCTCTTCAGGGAGTTGAAGGATGGCAAATAGCTGCACAGTCCTCATGTTGAAACACCATGCTGAAAAAATGTATGGGAATATTGCTAAATTACACATTGTCTGATATAAAAGGAAATAGGCAAAATCAATTTTATAATGCAAGATCAATGGTGTATTTTTTTCCCTTTCTTATCTGGATTAGAGCTGATGATCAAAAGAATCCCTTAGACATCAGAAAGTGAGGTAGATATATGCATGAAAAAACCCAAGTTATTAATCATCTCTTTGACTTTTAGATATTTCTTCTTAAAATATACATTAAAATCCTGTATATTTTAATAGAAAAAGAAATATTGGCAGGAAAAGCCATAGAGAATTAACTTTGAACTTATATAAACCAGCCATAAGAACTAGGAAGGACACAAGATTTATTAGGAATATATAGTTCCTTTGAAGTAAAAACATTACCCCATCTCAAAAATAAAACAAAAATATCCAAAATATCTTTTCAAAATAAGATTTCAATGATGATCTTCCAATTGTGCAAAATTACAACTATATAAATAAAAAATCTTAAATTTCCACACAGTATACTTCTTGCAGTAATACTGCAAGAAGAAATCAAATGCAAGTAGAAATCAAATGTCTGTCTGCCTATCATATTTGTATAGGTGTCCATCTCACAAGAAAGTGACTCATCCTTCTAAACTTGGCTGAGACAATGTGTGCCTGGTCTTAAGTGTTTCCATAGTTAAGAATGGATTTGTTTAGTTTAGTTTTCTTTACTGTCATTGCACCTCATACAACGAAATCAAATACCATCTTCAGTGCACATCATGACCATGGCCATGAAAATAAACATAAACACACATCCTTCACCCTCCACACATTGAACCAAAAAACCCCAATACAGCACTACAAAGCAGAATTCAAAAGAGCAACTGTCCTGGGATAGAAGCTGTTTTTCAGCCTATTTGTCCTTGTTTTTATTATTCTGTACTGTCTGCCAAATGGTAATAGTTCA